>CAUYLG010034061.1:0-36139 GCA_963573385.1 Cacajao melanocephalus
TGTATATTTAGAAGACCCCATTGTCTCAGCCCAAAATCTCCTGAAACTGATAAGCAACTTCAGCAAAGTCTCAGGATACAAAATCAATGTGCAGAAATCACAAGCATTTCTATACACCAATAACAGACAAACAGAGAGCCAAATAATTAGTGAACTCCCATTCACAACTGCTACAAAGAGAATAAAATACCTAGGAATACAACTAACAAAGGATGTAAAGGACCTCTTCAAGGAGAACTACAAACCACTGCTCAATGAAATAAGAGAGGACGCAAACAGATGGGAAAACATTCCATGCTCATGGTTGGGAAGAATCAACATCATGAAAATGGCCATGCTGCCCAAAGTAATTTATAGACTCAATGCTATCCCCATCAAGCTACCTAAGACCTTCTTCACAGAACTGAAAAAAACCACTTCAAACTTCACATGGAACCAAAAGAGAGCCTGCATAGCCAAAACAATCCTAAGCAAAAAGAACACAGTTGGAGGCATAATGCTGCCTGACTTCAAACTATACTACAAGACCACAGTAATCAAAACAGCATGGTACTGGTACCAAAACAGAGACATAGACCAATGGAACAGAACAGAGGCCTTGGAGGCAATACCACACATCTACAATCATCTGATCTTTGACAAACCTGACAAAAGCAAGCAATGGGGAAAGGATTCCCTGCTCAATAAATGGTGTTGGGAAAATTGGCTAGCAATGTGCAGAAAGCAGAAACTGGACCCATTCCTGATACCTTAAACTAAAGTTAACTCTAGATGGATTAAAGATCTAAACATAAGACCTAACACCATAAAAATCCTAGAAGAAAACCTAGGCAAAACCATTCAGGACATAGGCATAGACAAGGACTTGGCTAAAACACAAAGAGCAATGGCAACAAAAGCCAAAATAGTCAAATCAGACCTAATTAAACTTGAGAGCTTCTGCACAGCAAAGGAAATAATCATTAGAGCAAACCGGCAACCAACAGAATGGGAAAAATTTTTTGCAATCTACTCATCTGACAAAGGGCTAATATCCAGAATCTACAAAGAACTAAAACAGATTTACAAGAAACAAACAAACAAACAAACCCATTCAAATATGGGCGAAGGATATGAACAGACACTTTATAAAAGAAGACATCTATGAGGCCAATAAACATATGAAAAAATGATCATCATCACTGATTATCAGAGAAATGCAAATCAAAACCACATTGAGATACCATCTCACACCAATTAGAATGGCGATCATTAAAAAATTTGGAGACAACAGATGCTGGAGAGGATGTGGAGAAATAGGAACACTTTTACACTATTGGTAAGAGTGCAGATTAGTGCAACCATTGTGAAAGACAGTGTAGCAATTCCTCAAGGACCTAGAAATAGAAATATCGTTTGACCCAGCAATCCCATTACTAGGTATATACCCAAAGAATTATAAATTGTTCTATTATAAAGACATGCACATGTTTGTTCGTTGTGGCACTGTTTACAATAGCAAAGACCTGGAACCAACCCAAATGTCCATCAACAATAGACTGGATAAAGAAAATGTGGCTCATATACACCATGGAATACTACACAGCCATAAAAACAGTCAGTTCATGTCCTTCATAGGGACATGGATGAATCTGGAAACCATCATTCTCAGCAAAATGATACAAGAACAGAAAACCAAACAGCACATGTTCTCACTCATAGGTGGGTGTTGAACAGTTAGAACACATGGACACAAGGAGGGGAGCATCACATACTGTGGTCAGTTAGCGGGGTCTAGGGGAGGGACAGGGGAGGGTTGGGAGGGTGGGGAGGAATAACAAGGGGAGAAATACCTGATATAGGTGATGGGGGGATGAAGGCAGCAAACCACCTTGCCATGTATGTACCTATGGAACAATTCTGCATGATCTGCACATATACCCCAGAACCTAAAGTACAATTAAAAAAAATAACTTATTTCTAATGATTACCATGTGGTATTAATAGAAGCATGTTTCATGGCTGAAAAGACTTCCAGTTATAATATGAAGCACATTATAATAGTTTGTGCAATTATTCCAAAAATGGTAAGTATTTAGGGTATTTTAAGTTTTTCTTTATTGTAAGTAACATTAAAATGGCTTTTTAAAATTTTTGTATTGTGCCAATATTAAATCTGAAATTCAGAGTATGGAAGTTTCTCTCACCATGTTGGGTGCATCCAGATTTTTAAAAATATTTAAATTGATAAATTTTAAATATTTATATATGATTTTAAATATTTGTACTTATAAATTTAAAATTCCTACTTATAATTTTAAATTTAAATTTATGATTATAAATTAATGATCATGATTAACATAATCACTAAATGCATAAATTTATATTTATTATAAATATACATATTTAATATTGACATATAATGAATATAAATATTTATTATAATTCATAATTATACATTTTAAATTAAAAAAATTTCTGCTTCCAGCTAAAAGCAGAGTTCATAAATGTAATATCTTGAAATGCTTTCAAACATTAACTGAAACCAAATTTTCTAGCTAATGTCTTAAAATTGATTTTTTTCTTTTCTGCTTGAATGCGATATAACTTTGAAAATTATATCTTTTCTTTAAATCTCCATTTTTAGTTATTGATTAGATTAACCATTATGTCTCAGTTACAGGTTATTTTTATCTCATTTTAAATTAATATTTTTGATTTTTGCATAGTTATAAAAATGGCAACTATTTTGATTTATAAAGTACTCTAAAAATTAAAGTTATTTATCCTTGTAGTATATGTGCCCCCAGTGTACAGTTTTGGCTTTTAATTTTAACAGTATTTCCTGTTACCTCTTTTGCATACTAATACTCTCAAATTTAAAAAGAAAAAGACTTTTAGTTCTTGGGTTCCCCCCAAAAAAAGAGATTTTCATAATCATTAACATGTTCTTATTTACACATAGGAAACTGATTCTTATATTATTTTGACAAGTGTAAAGAAAGGCCTGTGGCCACTTCAGGAACAGGTAGGTAGGCTGCTATTCTGATCTTGCAGAAGGGAAAGCATCACACTTCTAAGAAAACAGCAGGCTGACTTTGGTCCTGCCGTAGCTCTTCTTACTATTCACTTCTAATTTGTCTTCACATTCCTAACCAAAAACATCAGTTATGCTGGTAACTATATTGTTCTAGTATTTTATGATGAAAATCATGTGTATATATCTGTTAGAGTACTTAAAAATCAAGTCTGTAATTATTTACTTACAGTTATTTCTTCCCAAGAAACCATGAGCTTCTGAGGAACATGGACTTTTTTGCTCTGACGTTATGTCTAGTATAGAATAGCTGTCCACTTAATGTTAAAGGAATTGCATAATTACCTAATTAATTAAATGACAGGGAACTGTTAGAGAGTGAAATAGAGAGGGACAGAACAGGAGAGTACATATGCAAGTGCACTGATCTCCCATGCTGTGAAAGGACTAGTTAAATCCTGACACTTGCAGACACACCAAACAAAGAGAAACTCTTGTGTCACTCAGTCACCTCCTCATACAGAAAGGAGATGGGCTGGGCTTCAAGTAGCCTGTGTGTTTACCCAATTCTCTGCTTTTCTGTATGAGATATTATCATTATAATAGCTCTGCTGCTGCACAGTCCTATCATCACAGTGTGTTGCCCTTGCCCTCTTTGGGCCATGCTCCCTTTCAAATCTGCTTTCTCATATTCCTGCTATTATGATTATAACAAACAAAAGAGAGTTTCAACCTTGAGTGAAGTACAATTCCATTACTGTTGTCTCATATACCATGTGGCAGCTCACTCACTCTTTCACAAAGAGTAGTCTATCAAATCAACCTCTTTTAAAGAAGATCAGAGCATCTGCAGCATATGGATTTTTAAAAAGAAAATACAAGAAACAGGAATTAAATTAAGGAATACAAGAGACAGCAAGGTAAAATGCAGTGGTAACTAAGCAAAAAAAGTAAGGGAAAAAACAGCCTTCAGAGAAAGAGAATATTTAGTTCTAAAAGAATAAAAAGGCAGAATTTCTGTGAAGTATAGTTTCCTGAAAGAGTGGATACATCTCTTATGATGAAGTTTATGATACTCACAAAGTAATATTAAACTAAACTACTGTGGAATTAGATCTATGTGAAATTTCTAGGATTAATCAATAAACCATGACCTAACAGAACTAGTTAGAAATTTTTCCTAAGAGACAGTTGCTCATTAGTTTGGTAACATTCAGTCATATCATCTTTTATTGAAGATATATTTATCCAGGGGAGGGTGTGGGGTGGGAGCATTAGGGAAAAGAGCTAATGCATGTTGGGCATAGTACCTAGGTGATGGGTTGATAGGTGCCGCAAACTACCACGGCACACATTTACCTATGTAACTGGCCTGAACGTTCTGCACATGCACCCTGAAACTTAAAAAAATAATAATAATTTTAAAAAGAAAATATATGTATTAATCGTAATACAATAGGAACTCAAAATGTATGCAATTGATGTAAAAATAGAGCAGGCATCATGGCAAATGGACATTACTTATTTATCATGTCTATTTTCATTTTCAGAAGGACAAACAGAAGTTTCCATGTAAGGCATTCAGCAGTGTGTATGCTTAAACTCAGTCTCATTGTTCTAGTTTTTAAATGGCATTATAGAAGAAATAAAACAGTTCATATCATTTCCCCTGGGGTTTTACACAGTAGCAAAGGAATCAGAGACTTAAATTAAAAAGAACTATCCTCGACAAAACTATGGATACATAAGATCAAATCTAATAAACGAGGAAGGACTGCTGAATTTAGTAAAGACAGATAAAGAAGTTCATGATAAAAGATCTCATAAAGTGAAGATTGTATGATTTCTCAAAATGAATAGCATATCCCATGGGGAAAATTGATATTTCATTGGTTCTAACAATGGAGGCAAGGGCTGTAGGAAAGATTTCCAGAGACTATTCAGTAAGTCCAGCGCAGCAAGTGATATGGAGCTCAGACAGAGTGTCCAGATAATAAAATTTTGTAAAAAGCAAACTATCTGTATACGACTGTAGAGAGGAGAGAGAAGACACTGAACTTTACTCAACACTACACTTTTGAGTTCTGGGGAGAAATGAAAATGGTAAAAAAGACACACATAACTAGATCACAAGGTAAAATTCTGCTTCTGGGAGAACATACACTGGTTCTTTCCTCATATAGACCTCTCTCAAATAGTTGGTCCAGGAAAATCCCACCACTTCAAAAGATTAGCAATATTAGAATATTTAACTAGTTTGGGCATGATGGCTTATGCCTGTAATTCAAACACTTTGGGAAGCCAAGGCGGGAGATCACTTGAGCTCAGTAGTTCAAGACCAGCCTAGGCAGCATGGTTAGAACCCTTTACTACACAAAATAAAAAACAAATTAGCCTAGCATGGTAACACATGCCTGTAGTCCCAGCTACTTCTGAGGCTGAGGTGGGAGGATTTTTTGAGCCTGGGAAATCAAGGCTGCAGTTAGCCATAACAGTGCCACTCCACTCCAGCCTGGGTGACAAAGCCAGATCTTGTCTCAATCAATCAATAAATAAAATAAATGTAAAATGGAAATAGACATGATTTATTCAGACAATACTTTGTATAAGAGAGAAGGAGCAAAAAGAATGGAAAGAGAAAAGGAAAAAAGAAGAAAGAAATACTGTAGAAAAATGCTGCTAAAGAGAAACTGAAAATTATAACCAAATTCTATCCTCTCTGCCTATTTATCTCTATAGTGTATCTGTATTTATCTACAGTATTTAAGCAGTGCATCAGCAACAGTCTCTCAGACTACAGTATGCCCATTCTATTTGTTGAAAGGTTTCTAAAAGCCCTAGCCAGGGATCTTAGGCAGTAACAAGGTATGGTTACTACTGGCTAGACACAGGCTAGCTTCTGTACTGTACCCCTGTTCTATTCCTGACATGTATTTATGAATTTATGTATTATATAAATTATTCAACTTCCATATTGAAATAATTTTTTGTGAAAGTTAGCAGATATTGTGAATATCATCATCAGTGTCCTATAAATAGATCTTTCTCTCTATCTGGGCCTCTCCTTCCAGTCTCAGAGTGAAATGTTATCTCTTTCCTATAGGATCAGTATTGTGTTAACTTTCCTACTATATGGATTATTGAAAAATTCTATGCTCCAATATTCTAGTCTTAGTGCTCTCAAAATTTATTATTTGCACTTAAAGAAATGCTCTTTGCAGATGAAAATGCTTGTTTGAGACCATAGCTAACTTTGAAAACTTTATTTTCAAATGCCAACCTGCATGACTACTTTCTTTAGCCTTTAATTGAAGCCAAACAGCAAGGCAACTAAGAACAAGAATAAGATACTAAGAATATAAATATTTCAGCTAAATAGGTCCAAAAATAATTATGGTATAATAATTTTATAATTAAAGCTTTATTTGCAGTGGAAAACTTGAATATATGAATATCACAATAAAGTAAGTTTTTATTCAGTAATACACATACTTTGAGAATATTTCTGGAGCAATTTTACCATCTCTAATTTATGTATAGTAATTCAAAAATATTAACTGCATTTTTGGTTTGTTCCTGATATTGTGCTAAGCACCAGAAACAAAAAAAGAAATAAGACACATTTACTTTCTTTCATTTTTTTTTCTTGACCGCCCTGGAGTTTAGGATTGCTCTCAACCTCTGTCATCCTCAGAAATTTGTCTTCACTTTGTCATTTCGTTCTGTGGAGAGGCATCAAACCACCAAGCAACATGTTTGGGAAAACAATTTGATTTAAAAAATGCATTTCTTTAAGTAAACAAGTCTTATAAAATACTTGCCTGTGGACATTATACTAATGTATACTGAGATGTAGTAAAATTGGAATATGGATTTATATGCCATAAATGAAAAGTATTTCCTCACCCAGCCTTCGGGGACTGTCCCCCATTCTCTTGATATGTTCACATGCTGATTCTAATCACTCTCTAACATTAAATCAGTCCTATTTATTTCTTATGGTACATAAACTATCGACTGCTATCCTGAAGGAAGGCAAAGCTAGAAATGTTTTGCTTATATTTGTCTTCATTGTCTTGGGGCAAAACACTCCTGACTGGTGATTAATTCACATCAAAGGTCTTTTGATTTATGTTCTTTGAGCGATTTTTGAAAGTAAGTTAATATATTTCTTGGATTGTATGCAGAAATGTATATGACTCTCTGTAGTTCTTAGGGTTTCTCCTGCTGTGATGCTGCGTTTCCTGTTTTCCCAGCAGTGGTTACTGAAATCACTTTAATAAGAACAATAGTAATAGGAAGAAACAGTATAAACTCATTTAATCCATGTAACTTTTCCATGAGTTAAATACTAGTATTACCCCTATTTAAAGTAAGCGAAAAAAATATAGATGAATGAGAAGTTTGCTCGTCCTTGGATCACATTCTTACAATTAATTAAAAGTGGCATAACATGGTGACTCATGCCTGAATTCCAGCAATTTGGGAGGCTGAGGTGGATGGACCACTTGAGTCTAGGAGTTCTAGAACAGGCTGTGCAACACAGAGAGAGCCTGTCTTTACAAAAAATACAAAATATTAGCTGGGCGTGGTGGTGCATGCCTATAGTACCAGATACTTGAGAGGCTGAGGTGGGAAGATCCAGTCTGGGTGACAGAAAGACACCTTGTCTCAAAAAAAAAAAAAAAAAAAAAAAAGAAAAGAAAGAAAACAACAAAAGAAAATAAAAATTAAATAATAATGGTGAATTAGATTCAAGATTCCAACCTGGGAATCTGGCTTCAGATGCCCAGTGTCAGGCTTCTGTATTATTAAACTCAAGTCTCCATAAATTTTTTAGTAGCATTTTAACCACATGGGTCCTTGGTATCCTAAACAGCCTCTTTAAGGAGAGAAAAAAAATGTGACTGGGAGAAATGGTGGTTTGGAGGTATGGAAAAATTATTATACATGTCTCTGTAATTATATGTTTAAGTAAAGATAAAGCATGCCTATTGAGAATTGGGAAGAGATTTAGCTTTAAGTCGAGTAAATTTCTCAGCAACTGGGAAAGAAAGAAAACTACAAAGAATGATAGTAACTTTGTCACTTAATTAGATGGAGTAATTCTAAGTTTTACAGAGATGGAGTAATGTGGTCACTTAATTAATCAATAAAGGTTCCAAAAACACTAAATAAAAAGACATGGAAACTTCTCATTTTATTTTATATAATTAATTTGTATGTTTTTCCCATTTTTGCAGCATGAGATAAGATGCATACAATATCAAAAGTACAAAAATACTCTTGATATTGAGGATTCCATACCACATTAAAACAAATACATCTAATGCACTTTATACACACACACACACACACACACACATATATACATATATATAAATACATATGTATGTATAGATAATTTAGAAGGATGAAATTAACTTTAGGTTTAAAGAATGATATTAATTTTAGATTTAAAGAATTAGATTTGCTTTAGGTGCCTGCAGAACAGAGGCCAAGCTTTAAATATTTGAGTGTTTATTCTCCCTAACACGATGACCAGTATTTAATTTGTAATAAATAAATCTAAAACTTAATGAATTAAATGTAAAAGTCATGAAATTATACAAGTTTTGGAGTCCCAGGTTTAACTATATTACAAACACTAGAAATAAAAGAATATGGCTTGACAATTTAGAAACTTTAAGCCATTTAACTGATAAAAAATGGTGAAGCCTTTTATTGTTTGCTTCTGCTCCAGTAGATATAATAAAAGCTCTGATTTGGTGATGTATTAAATATTCGTTGTGATACTTTGTAGATAAGTGTATATATAAAGAATTGTGATATTACATATATCAAAATAACTTTGTGTTACCAAAAGTTTTCTTTTATTTTTATTCCAGTGCCAACAGGTTTGTACTAGAGGGAAATATGTTCATAAGAAAGGGATGGAAACTGGGTTCTGAAATAATAGCATTTTATGATTTCAGAAGAATCAATGTTAATCAATTTCTACATATAAAATACATTTTTTTGAAGCACACAACTTCAGGTTATTGAGAATAGTAGTCTAGAGGTTACTAAAAAACTAAAAAGAACTAAAAGTCAAATAGGATCCATATGTCCACATATAAACAAAGTATCAACAAGCCACAACAAAAGCAGAAATATTGTAGAATTTTTTTTTACTAGAGAGATTTCAATATGTTTGCGTCCTTAAAAGCCAGCATTATACAACATAGACAAATCAGAAGTTGTTCCTCTGCTAATGTATCTGTGAAAATCCTATAATCTCAGTGGCTTTATGAAAACCACATTTTTTTTTGTAGTCAGAGGAGAATCCTGCCTTTTCTAATAATCTACAGATTCACTCAGATACCTGAGTAAGGACAATATTCAGATGTCTGTAAATCTGTTATCAATGATAAGTTTTATGGAATAATGACGATTTGCTGTGGTATTTTCTAAGCCCCATACTCTGACATCATAGGTATGGAGTAATAGTTATTATGTACAGATGCCATTTTAACTATTTTTGTATTAAATATATTATTGTATTTAATCCTATTCACCACCCTCTAAATCAGTTAGTATCATTACTTTACTATTTTAGTTGCAGAACAACAGGATTTGAAGTTTAAAGTCAACTCACTGTCTACACACCTAATATCTGGCCTGAGCCACTATTATCATATCTTGCTTATTTATGTTCTCTATCTCCTAGTTTTGATTTACTTTTCTCTTATCATTTAGCACATAATATCCTATTTTATATATGCTCATGATTCTTTTGTTGTATTTCTTCCTTTTCCTCATAACAAAGAAAATTTATGTCTTCTAGGTAGAATAATGGGATTTGAATGAGGGGGAAAGATATTCTGAAATTCATTGCTTTACTGACAGAAAGACAACTTCAAATTGTGCAGCTAGAAGCTTTCTGTTCAGTGCTCACAGTGGACTTAAGTTAGTCTGTAACTTGACAAGTGACACTGATGTTTTATCTAATCACTTATTTAATCAATTCATAAACATTTAATGAGCAAAACTTTTCATTAAAGGCAATTTGTTGGGGTATGGAAAACCAAATTTAAATATGACATCATCCTTGCCTTTAGAAAATTAAATTACATGATGGGATCATCATGCAAAATTCATCCACTTACTCATTATACAAATGTTTATTATAGAGTACCTTCTATTTGCTAGGCACAGATCTACTGCTACACATAGGGACTGTAACAAAAAAGACAAATATGTCTGACTTCATGGAGCATATATTCTTGTAAAGGGAGACAAAAAATACACGGTAAATACAATATGCCAGGTGGAAAATATATCATGGATCATAATAAGTCAGAGAAGGAGGATAAGGAGTTTATATCTGAAATTGTCAATTTTGTAATGCATTGAACTGCATTGTTCTTTTTTTTTTTCTGAAAACAATTTTACTCCCACTATAGTCTTGTGCATCACTGAAATCCTACCCAGAAATTTTCTTTAGTTATTTGTTAACTAATTAATAATTTTCTAGGTTAAAAAAATGTATATCACACACTAAAAACAAGCAAACAAAAATCTTAGATGACCACCTACTGTGAACACTTCCTGGAATTATCTGGATGAAGTTTTCTTCTTAAAATTTGTATATTTTGAAATTCATACACATGTAGATAACGTCCTATAAAAATTGTATGAACAAACAAGAAATTTGAAAGCCCACATCTAACCCAGTGTCTGACCCATGGGAGGAGTTACTCATTATTTGTTGAATGAAGAAATGAATGAGTGTATTAATGAATAATGAATAGTAGTGAGAATATTTAGGCATTAAGATACTTACTGGCATTTACTAATTATGATTAGTGGTACAATTCACTTGTCTACCGCTAATATGTTCTAAATAACTGTGCACCTCTGTCGTTTGTCTACATGTTGGTATACTATCAAAGTGTACAGCATGCTTCTAATTTGTATATTTTAATGCTAACCTTGGAATCAATACATGTTGATGTCATTGGTCTTGTTTTAAAAAGCATGAATGATAACAGAAGTGCAGAGCCAAACTGAACTCTGGCTTGAGATTACAGAAAGAATTTCTAGAAAGAAAAATAAATAAACAAAAAGACATAGAGAGAATTAAAAAAGTTGTCATCCTACAAATTTATACAAGGTAAAGCAGTCTTTAAAAATGAAGGCAGAACAAAGACATTCAGATAAACAATAACATAGAGAACTTGTTACCCACAGGCCAACACCAAAGGAAATGCCAAAGGGTAAGTTTTAGGTACAAGAAAAACTATTCAAGATAGAAGTATGGTAATATATGAGGAAATGATGAGCACAGACAATAATACATACTTGAGGAAATATAAGTGGATATTGAAAGTATCCATCAGTAATAATGACTTACGTGGTTCAAATATAAATCTAATTTAAAAATACATAGCAAGAATAACTAAAAAAGGCAGGAGGCATTGGATAAATTTTATGTTAAGGAAGTCATAAAAGTATTAATTTATGATAGACTTTAACTATTTGATGATGCATGCTGTAATTTCTATTGCATACTAAAGGAATGACTATTAAGAAAGCTAATAAAGTGGAAAAAGTAATAAAGTAGCTTTAGGAAATGAATATAACAAGTAGAACAAATATAAAATAAAGAGCAAAGTGACAAGTTTAATCTTAGTAATTACATAGCTTGTCAGGTTGGCCCAGTGGTTTAATGTGCCAGATTTAATGAATTACATTAAGTATAAGTGGCTTACAAACAAAATGCTGCTTAAATCTATATATAACATAACTAAATATTCAAATTCTATGCAATCTTCTCAGAAATATAATTAAAGGGGGAATTTAGATGCAATGAAAACTAGAACAAAGAGGAGGAAGAAAGTCATAAATAATACAGAAAGAGAAAAAATGGAAAACACAAATTAAGCAACATTAAGGAATAGAAAAATGGGAAAAATAATTAGAAATGGCAATGTGGATAGGGAAAGAGGAGGCTCCACATAATCTGAGCTGCATATGGTATACAATTAACATTATTTTAACTTTAAATGGATAGGGAATAAATGTATACCAACTCTCCTGCTAGGAATTTTAGGTAAATATTCTTTGCAAATATCTGGAAATATTAACAATAAAATTCTTACTTCAGTTTTAAAGCTAATTGAAGAAATTCTCCCAGAGGTGAAAAATATACTACTTTACCCCAGAAAACTCTTTTTAAAATATGATGAATAACATTCTTAACATTCAAGGTTTTATACTAAATCACTCTAGGTTGGCCTGGAGACATTTTGATAGATAGCTCAAATCATCCACTAGAAAAAAACAATATATATCCGTACTCTTGATGGATTTACTCTGAAGTTCCATTTTTTTTAGCTTGAGTAGGTAATGTTTTCCCATATTTTACAGAGTACTGACTTACTTAAAATATCTTAAGAGGATCAACTTAGAATTTCACTTCTTTAATTCACCTAAGTTGGCTGGGACCAACTCAGGGAGTGATAAGTGGGAGAGAGAGAGAGAGAGAGAGAGAATAAAATTGAAAGAAGATACATAGTTAATTTAGCAGCCATATCAAGAAAGATCTTACCTATAAATACCTAAAATCACAGAATTTTTAGGACTAGGAAAAACTTACTTCTAAAAGATTATACTATAACTTAATATACTTAAGTTATATTATAATCATAGCAAAGAGTAAATATAGATGCTTAAACTATAGTTTCTTAAGTTATATATACATATATATATATACATATACTCATGTATATATGTAATAGATATATACTTATATCTATAGACATAAGTATATACTATATATTTTCTGGATTTGCAAGACTAATTTTTGGGTTTGCACAACTTTAAATGGGAAGTCAGCAAGTTTCAAAACTAATTCTTTATTTCTGGCAATATTGTAAGCTCCATAGATACCTGGATTTGTGAAAAAAAATTTGTTTTAAATCTAATCTGCCATTAAACAATTCCTAATGTGCTGTATCAAATTTGCTAGTAACAAAACAACAGATTAAAGTTGAAATAAATATTATTTTCTTATTTAAAATAAGATCCTAGAATTACCTATAGTGTGTGTATGTATATATGTGTGTAGAACAGGGTATAAATTAGCATGATAATTAAGCCAGCAACTGTTAAAAAATATATATATATTGCAAAGCCATTTGCACGCCAATAACAAACTTTCAACACTAGGCCAAAGAGATGATTAACAGAAAGTAATATTACCAAGAACACTTTAAATCTACAGAATATAAGAAAATTAAGACTCATCAAATTTGAACCTTTTAAAAGTATCTTGCATTAAGTCATCATAGTCAATAACAAGAGGGAATGGGGTTTGTCACTAGGTTTTAAACGTATTGTACTAATGCATTTATTAATAGCATACTTTTTTTAGCCTCTAAAGTAACCAATTCTGATGATAAATTATATTTTCACTCTAATAAGCCTCTCTAATATGTCCTAATTCTTTTAAACTTCTTATATTTATGTTGTAGCTTCCTTGTTTCTGCTTTACATATTGTGTCAAAGTTAGCAGCTCCTTATTGTATACTTTATATCAGCAGCAGGTAGGGGTGTGTGTGTGTGTGTGTGTGTGTTCGTGAGCCTGTATACGGAAGGGTGCAGGGGGAGCCTGTATACGGAAGGGTTCCTGAGCCTGTATATGGAAGTTCTTTGGAGGAGAGAAAACATTATCTGTTTCATTTCCTCATGTATTCCTTCTTCATCTTAACAGAAAAGAAAACCTACTGGGAGCATCATAAAAGATAATAAAGAACATAAATATTCATCAAATTAAACACCAGGAAAACATTAAATAATATATACTTATAAAATGTTTAAATTCTTTTTTTATAGTAAACAGATTTTAAATGTGAAATTAAGTTAATAAAACTCTAACTGCATTTTAGCTACAATAGACTGGGTATTACCAGAGTAATTTAAATGTTAAAGACTTATGTAGAATAACGTTAATAAGCAGGATGTGAATACATGCAAAAATTTCTTTCTTACATAAAGCAAGAAAATAAAATCCATTTTTTAAAATACATAATGGATATCCTTTATACATCTCTCATGGAATGCTAAGCATATTAATAGTGATTCAAAGTTCCAGAGCTGAGTTCTCTAAAGTGCTTAAACGTAAATTGTACCACTCATCCAACCATTCTCACAATTGTTATTTAAAATGCATATTGCATATTATTGTGATTGAAACATATGTAAATACATAGATTTCTCAATAATTTGGGGGGTTTATTAATTTCCGGTTACAGACCATGACTTGATATATTTTTTTACCTCAAAGATCTTTCTGCAGGGTATTGGCTTAATAAAAGCTTGCTGGATGATTGAACCACAGAATGAATTCCAGTAACTCAAGGACGTATTGAATTACATTGAGAGATCCTAGGATATTAAAATAGTTTTCTTATATAAAACATCACCAATTGTGATGTTATAAATATAAGATGAGACAATGGAAATTAAAGTTTAATCATATATGTATGGCCAAGTGAACTGGAAATAAGATAACTTGAATGTACCACTATAAATTATCATGTGTACATTGAGAAAAATTTGAGACCAAATTCAGTGTACTAAATATTTTGCCAAAGGCTAAGGATTTAACTTATCTAAAGTAAATTACCTGCTACCACCAACTTTGCCTTGCTCATAGTTTTATCAAAATTAAGTATTTGATGTCCTTTAGGGTGTAACTCATTCTTCCAGTCAGGCATGATAGACTTGAACACTGCAAGGCATTTCTGGGTCACTTTCAGAATCTTCAAAGTATTTCCCTGAGGTGAGAAGCAAATATTGAAACCTTATTTTATACCTGGATATTCATAAGAAAACTGAAGGGTAAAACTGCTAACTGAATTGTTTTAAGGTCAAGTAGCAGTTACAGAGCAGAGTGAAACACTGGATTCTGAGCCACTTTTGCTTCTTTTTTTTTTTTAGGCAACATAATATATATTCTGGGTAATTAATGATCAACCCTGAAAAATAATTCAAAGAAAGAGAAAAATCCATTCACATGAAAATAATATTGATTAAGGCAATATATTTGGATGATTGTCAGTTTCATATATTTGGGTTAATAATTACAATTACATTTCACAGTAGCCTAGAAAAATCCAAGAAGTAAAAAAAAAAAACTTTTAAATTGTATCCTTACTTTTTCCTTTGTCAAATAATTCCCCACTTCCAATCCTAACTAGATAAAATGCTAGAATACAGCCACTAAAAAATTACGCATTCTTCTAAAGACAAGACTCAGTGTTTTCCAATGATCTGTGCATACTTGAAATCACAGACTATGTTGGATATAAATAAGAAAAGAATATATAGTTCTGTGTTTATGCGTACATACAGCTGGAGTAGCAAATCTGTGATATAATAGTCAAAAGCAGTGGTTTTTAACCAAGAGTGACTTTGCCCTCGGGGACATTTGGTGTTGTCTGGAGATAGTGTGCTTGTCAAAACTGAGTTGGTTGGGAGTCTAGGGTAGCAGGGAAGTCAACTACATCAAGTTCTAGTAAGCAGAGGGCAAGAAATTGCCGATAAACACTTGTAATAGTATTGCTGATCATAAAACTGCTGATTTTCAAGTTTGTTCAAGTTCTAATTGTTTGATGATACCATTAACAGAAAAAAAATCAGAAGAGAGAAATATTAAGGAGAATACTTACATAGAAAATGTAGATTGAAAAGAGAGTGAGAAAAGCATATATCAAAACTATTATTTTCATCTAGCCAAAGACAAAGAAAAGGTTATTTATTTTGCCATTAAGAGCCAAAATATTACTAATAGCTATACATAAAGAGATAATCTAAAATCCTGAATTATTTTTAAAGAAAAAATTTGAAACATATAACCACCAATAGGGATTATTTACTGGTGGTTCAAACATATGAAACATTAAGTTTTACAAAATTAAAAATACAATGTAAAGATGGGATTAAAGGAGCCTGCACATGGTGGTTCATGCCTGTAATTCCAGCATTTTGAGAGGCTCTACTAAAAATACAAAAATTATCCAGGTGTGGTGTCACATGCCTGTAATCCCAGTTGCTTAGGAGGCTAAGGCAGGTGAGCCGCTTGTACCCAGGAGGTGGAGATTGCAGTAAGCCAAGATGGCACCATTGCACTCCAGCCTGGGTGACAAAGTGAGACTCTGTCTCAAAACACAGACACCAAAAAAAGATAGGATTAAAGAAAAGTTTACTGCTAATTTGTTTCTCAGATCTGCCTTCCTATGAGAACTCTCCCTGTTTGTAGTTGAGATGGAAAGGAATAAAAAAGGGATTTAGTACTGGAAATAAGTTACTTAGAAATCTGTGGAATGCTGAGGGGCAGGAAATGGAGGAGTCTTAGGAAGCTTCCACCCTGTCCTCAGCTAGGTAGAGCTCCAGAGTAGGGAGGCTGATCAGGTGCTCACTGGAGCTGTGAACAGCATTCTAAGCCAGACAGATCAGTTTCGACTCGACTTTGTTGTGATGTACTTGGGGAGGGAGAAACCTAAACTGGAACCTGATGTCAGGTCTTCTGAAAAATGAGTTTTGACCCTTCCAGTGCGAGACATAGTGAAGAGCATACAAGTGCACGGGAGTGATGAAAGAAGTAAGTAGTTTATCCAGTACTCTGATCATTAATACAACTAAGGAGTAGAGATTCTTGCTTCTAAAACATTCACAATTTTAATGAAATTTTCATAACAATGCATTTAAAAAATAAAATAACACTCCTGTTTTATCTGTATATTACCTTACAATGTCTAAAACCATTATTTCCAATGTCTTAAGCCACCATTGCAGCCTACAGGACAAAACCAAGATTCCCTTGTTGCTGCTGGAAGCACTCTGCACTCTGATCTCCAATTCCCAAAAAATGGGACATCGGTCCATTTCTCTGTGTGAGTTAATACCCTAGCATTATGCTTATCTCCCTAGGTTTCTTCTTACAGATAAATTTCTGTCTCAGTCTTTGGTACTAGTATATGTATTTTATTTTCTATGTTTTTTTTTTTTCTGAAACAAAATGTTTCATAGCTGAACCACGGTGATTCTGAGACTTGATATCTTTGTGATCCTTTCAATTTCTTCTTGCTTTCCCTCAGCTTCCTGAAATCCCCTAGTTTACCAGTTACTTGGAACATTATTAACCGCTTTGTAGGAGAAGACTTGATAATGATTCTTAGAAAGATGAGGTTAATTTTTCATCTAGAGTTCTGAGAGGATGTGGAGTGGGAATATTCAGGGATTCCCCGAGCTGTGGGACTTAAAGAAGAAATAAAACCCACCTCCCCAGGGAAAAAATAGGCTTAGCAAGAAAGGGCTTGTACAAAAGGTCTGCAGCTGAAGTCATGAGACGGAACAAATGGATTTGGGAAGTGGGACATTGGAGATCACCAGATCTAGCAGAAAACAAGAGAAGAGACTTGTAAAATGTTACATAGTAGACCCAAGAAAGACAAAGAAATGTTAGTGAGGTACATTTGGTTAGTGGCATTTATAGTGTCAGCACTTCCCATTCTTGAAAAAAAAATAGTTTTGGAGGGTAGAGATACTTTTGCCAGTATCCTAATATGCTGCTTTGTCATTTATCTGCAACATTTGTCTTTAATTCAGGTCTTTGCTTCTATCATAACTTGTAGCTTGACCAGAAAGTCATTTCCAAACTATTACTCCTCTTCTCTGTTTAATCCTACAACAGCTCAAACTCCATTTATAGCTTATGCCTAGAAACATGTTTTAACAGAAATAAAAATGCAGACTTTTATAGTTTATCTCAGTGATCTTTCTGAGAATCCTAAAAGCAAAATTAATAAAGCAAAGGCAAATACATGGAAAATTTCTCAGCAGAAAATACAAAAGAGAACACAAAAACAGTGATGTTTCTTTGGAATGATTAGAGTATGGAAACATGGGTAAAAGCAACTGATTAGAATCTCTGTCAAACCACTAGTGATTATCATATTAACCAGTTTGGGACATATATCTATTTATGACCATCTCATAAAAAAGGCTTACAGAAATAAATCAATATAATATAATCTCATTAATTATATACTTCTTTATATTGTAAAATAATACTCTCATATTGTGTCATTATAGTCTTTTGAGTCTTACTCTTTCCAGTTTTATATTGTTTATACTTTTTGTTACATATATTTAAATCCTATTGTTTACATTTTTAATCAAACTCATTACAGCCACTTATTTCAATTTATATTACATTATTTTACAGTTACTGCTATCTTGTATTTCTTCTCTCAATCTAAACACCAAATTTCTTTGTGGACTTTTTTCCTTAAGACCTATAGACACTTATGGTTTTTTTTTTTCTCTCTCTCTTTTTTTTTTTTTTTTTTTTGAGACAGAATCTTGCTCTGTCACCAGGCTGGAGTGCAGTGGCATGATCTCGGCTCACTGCAACCTCTGCCTCTCGGGTTCAAGTGATTCTTCTGCCTCAGCCTCCCAAGTAGCTGGGACTACAGGTGTGCGCCACCATGCCCAGCTAAGTTTTGTATTTTTAATAAAGACAGGGTTTCACCATGTTGGCCAGGATGGTTTTGATCTCACAAGCAAAGACCTTGTGATCCACCTGTCTTGGCCTCCCAAAATGCTTGGATTACAAGTATGAGCCACGGTGCCCGGCCTCATTCTTAGACTCTTAAGTCAGTGTCAAAGCAGTGCTACATTAACCTCCAATTTTATCACATGGGGCTTAAGTCACACTTATCTGTAAAGAGCTATTTTTAATTTAAAGTTTGGAACAGATTTTTATTTTTTCTGTTTTTGTCTCTTTTGTTCAGAAAGTCAATACATTTTAGATTTTTCCCATTATGATGTTTATTTGCAGTATTAACTGTATTCACAAAAATAGACAAATTACCAAATGTAGGCTTGCCTTTTTAAAGTAATCCAAGAGTTTGCTTTTTTTTTCTTAAGGAAAACTCAGGGTATCAAAGTATTAGCTGAGTTTTTCTGCCATAGCTACTCTTTCTCAAGTTAGATAAAATGTGTACAATAAAGTACCATAGAGAAGTCTACATACTAATATTCCAATTTCTTAGGAATAACATTATTTCTATCAAGAAAATAAGAGTGAAAGGTAAAAGTATAAATATCTAGAAAAAAGAAAAATATAGAAACCATAAAATGAGGGCTTTTAAAAAAATTAGCTAAGTCTTCGTGATACATGATCCTTCAAGTATTAAATGGCGGAACAATTTAAAAAGTTGTTTGTGCCATCTTCAGGGGCTACAAACACAGAAAATGTAATTGAAGCCATGATGTTAGTAGGATATGGAAATGACATTGAAATGTCATATTTAACCATCAAACACTGAGAGGAATGATGCTGACTCTCTTCTCCCAGATGAAGAGAGTGTTATGCATCCTCAAAGAAAATTTAGGTATTTGAAAGATGGCTCTGTTGTTAGAATAAGGAAATGAGGTCCTCCATCTTGTTGCAGAGACAAATGTAATAACATCTCTCTTTCCTTTCCTTCTCACTTCTCTTGCCAGTTTGATAGATAAACTCCTTTAAGCTTCCCAAAACTTGAAACTTGCTTGATCACGTTCAGCCCTAATCCAACATATCCAAACCCAACCTACTCTGCCACCTCAACTCCTTAAAGACTGAAGTTCAATATGTTTCCTTGTTACACAACTTATTTGTATTTGGTTGTCCACTGGTGGGGAACAGGAATACAGTAACACAAAGAGGGAAATTCTTAGTTCAATTGCAACAGATTACTGGTAAACTATTGTGGCCTTGTAAAGTCTTATCTCTCATCTGGATTGCCAGGCTCAAAGGAAAGGAGCATCTTTAGTAACAAGCATATGAGATTTTGCACTATATTTCATCTTCTATGAATAGGTTCTGAATTATAATATGTAATTTTATTGTTTTATTTTCAAACATTTTTAAAACCATGTTGCAGAGGAAAGTATGAGCCCATACGTGAGGAACAGTACTGTATACATTATAAGCCTAGAAATTAGGAGGTATCTTGCTCTTCAATTTCTCATAATAAAAAGATAATTTTAAACACTGAATGAGGTTTTATGAGGAAAGGAAATTTTCAACTTGAGTTTCCTTATATGAAATCTTCTGTTAATTAAACTTCTTAAAATAATTATCTGCTCAAGAGTGATGGCTAGATAATGTGTTTATGAAAAACATTTTAGGCCCTTGAGCGAATAATACATTCAGCAACAAAATAATTAGAGAAAGAGAGTTATTGGAACTATTACAAGATAAAAAAGATATATTGAGAGCAGATTCACTTTTCATTGTAAATATATTTGCATACATACACACATGTACGTATATAAAATTTCAATCTTTCTCAGTCTATATAGTCATTTATTTTTTATTATTGTTTGATGAATGATTTAAAAAGATAAATGATCAACTATTTCTGTCTGTATGTTTACAGATTTATACCACTTCATTTTTAAAGGTTAAAATTAAAGGTTAAATTTCAGAAAAATCCATTGAATCCTTTAAATTGGTAGAATATTTTCAGTGACAGTTGAAGAATTAAGATGCCACTACCTGAGTTAAACATGATAAAGTATAAGAAACAAAACCAGCAGGTCACAACTGAATAAGACACCACAATTACTGCCAGATTTCTTCAACTCCCAAGTCCAAATTATCTAAATTTTCATGTGTTAGATATGTCCACTATATTTAGATGTCAGTGGACTTATTTAGGATTAGAGTGAAAGTGAAAGTACTGGCTACTAGCTACAGAGCAACAACAAATTCTACTAAAAGAAGACTAAATTTGCATCTTGTTGAATACTATAATTCAATATAATAATAAAAATTATAGTCAGTCTAATGTTGAAGACCAATCCTTCAGTTACATTTACTTCCCAAGCTCACATTTACTTGCCATGTTTATTTGGAAATGAATAAATATACCAATGCAATTTAATAAACATTTTTTAATTAACTGACAAATTGATACTTTTTAATGAAAAATAGACTCATGATAAATGATAATAACAGCTTATCCTTGTTCTGGGGAGAAAAGGTAGCCAAACATAAATGTAATACAATTAATTACATGAAAAGATTTTTTAAAAAATATACGTACATATTAGAAATTGCATTTAACAAAATGTATTTGGAGGAGACAGCTTTTTAAAAATAATGTTAGGTCACTGAAGTGACATCCCTAAACCTCTGAATTCATTATCATGAAAGAGAATTTGTAACTTCTCTCAAATAATATCCTTTTGTATTATTGTCAAGAGACAAGACAACTGTACTGGATTTTATAAATTATTGCTGATGTTTATTGTAGTTATGAATGTCTTGGTATCTAAAAAAATTCCAAAAGTTGAAATACATAAAATTGTTTTAACTTTAATTGGTACACTAAGGACATGGCTCCTTTGGTAAAAACATAATGAAACACATTAGGCGCTCCAGTCAAGTTCATATAACATGATCAAAAAACATCAATGTCTTTAAGAAGAAAAATGGATGAAAGTTATGGAATCAAAACATCATATTCCAGAAGAACACAAACACACACACACACACACACACACACACACACAAAAACATATTACATGGATAGTTCATAGTTGCTATTATCCGTGAGAGAAGTCATTCTGGTTTAAGCGAATTAGAAGGAAGGTTAAGAAAGAATCCTACCATTTTCTGTGATCTTTTGTACAAAGTCAAAGCAACTTACTGAACTTTTGCCTTTTTTTTCAATCTGTACTCTACAAAGCAAGGACTTGGTATATTTTGATGCAAATATTTCTTTTATCTTCCTGTCAGCTAGTTTTCTTTTGGTGAGGTGAACATACCTTTTGTAATGAAGGTGTGTTTGATCTGAGCAAAGGATCCTTATAAGGCTATTAACTGTTCAAAGAGGATTTCTTTCCAGCACAGCAGCCAAACCATAAGTCTCAAAAAATGCTCTGTAAACCTTTTCTATCTTTTGCTTTGTATGCTGATAAAGAAAATTATAAGCTCAATGACTTAATCATTATTCAATAATCTATTCATTACTTTTTTGCTAATATGATTTTAATGAAGACCCTTACTTAAGTACATAAATATGTAACAGATTTATTTTCTCCAATAACTGTTTTTAGCTATGTTCTGTCAAAGTTCCTTTTCCTATCTCTTAGCAACAGCTTGGGCAGGTCTTACAATATATCAGTCTTTTCCAATTCCTAAAACTAAGCAAACTTTTAATATTTCATCTCAATGCAAATTCAAAGTTCTCCTCTCTCTCAGTACAGGATTAGTGTGTGGGTTGATGGTTTGGGAATAGGGACTAGAGCATGTTCTACTCCTTACCCACCACCATGTCTTCCAGGCCTTAGAGATTTTTCTATTGTTGAATAGAGAGAAGAAAAGGGCAAATGTCTCTTTATGAACTATGTGAAGTAGTATTAGGTTAGTTTTCTCATTTTCTTTTATTTTGTTTGAACATTTACAATACACTTTTGTAGCCATGGAAGTCATGGCCACGGAAGCCATTCTCAGGTATTCAAGTACTGACTGTTGTTATGCACATACAGTCAGTCCCTGACTTACGATGGCTAGATTTACAATTTTTTGAGTTTATGATGGTGTAAAGTGATATGCATTCTGTAGAAACCATACTTCAGGTATTCACTTAACTATTCTGTTTTTCACTTTTAGTACAGTATTCAATAAAATACATGAGATATTTAACACTTTATTATAAACAAGGCTTGTGTTAGATTATGTTATTGAACTGTAGGCTAACATAGTGCACTGAGCATGTTTAAGGTAGGCTGTGCTAAGGTATGCTATTTAGTAGGTTAACTCTAATAAATGAATTTTGACTTATTATATTTTTAATTTATAATGGGTTTATCAGATTGTAATACCGTCATCTATAAAGAAACATTTATATATGGGTTCTTCCCATTGCCTTGAAATAATTATTTATTGCAGTTATCTGCTATGGGAACTCTGGCTTAAAATCAATCTTTTGTGTCTTCCCTCAGACTAGGATTGATAGTCCATTATGCAACATTATTTTTGAAAGTTTCTGCAAAATAACTAAAGCCTAGCTACCATCCATGGTGAAACTAAATCTATAAGAATTTCACAGATTGTTGACAAACCAAAGTATGAAACTACAGAATATTCCACTGCTACTTCATCTCTAAGCCTATTTCTCTCCAATTTTCCTTTATCTGTTTAGGAAAAACACACACAAAAAGTGAGCATATCTAGTGTCTAATTAGATGCCCAGCCCCCAAAAGAAATGTCACCCTACTTCTCTTTCAGATATTCCCTTCCAATTTTTGTGAGTATTGCTTCTCACTTGGATTTTGGAAGGGGTGGGTGACATAATTATTATTTACCTGGAGAACCTTTCACCACAAAGATAACAGGTCAACTATCTTTCCATTTGCTCTTATCTGCCATGTATACCCAAAGGAGATTTGTTGGGTAGTTAGGTTAAATCAGATACAGCTTAGCAAAAGCTCTTTTTGAAATCCTGGCAGCTAGTTTACTGTTTTCTTGAAAATGTAAAAATATTTTCCCTTTTTGTGTTTTACCCACAAATCCAGAAGAGTAGAAAAAATTCCACTCAACCTGTTAATACAATATATATTTTAAGTTCTCCACTCAAATATTATTGAGTTTCATATGGGTACATATTCCTCAAGCATTTCATATGGGTATATATTCCTCAAACCATCAAGTTCAAAACTTATTCCTACAAATGATATTAGAATTCCTAGTAATGGATTTTTCAGTGTTAAAATTACCAGCATATTTCTTAGCATATGGGTTTTAAATTGAATCACTGTGTCAGTCTAAGCGTCAATATTCAACCTAAAATAATTTTGATTAAATTCAATAATTTTTCCAAATATAATTCAAATTAATATTTGGAAAAATAAAATTGTTAAATAAACCAAATAATTAGAAATGATACAGTATGTAAATTATTTGTGTAGGTAAACTATTTTGTTGTGACTACCATACTGCTTTTTGTTCTTCATATGAAACCTTCTGCTTACTCTTTTCCTGATCTTAGAAATATACTCTTATATTTCTATTACAAAAAAAAAGCACAAACAAGATCACAAGTGACTATTTTATGCATGCCCTTTGTAGATGAAGGAGAAGAAATCTTGGAAACAGTGTGAGAAATATAGATAGATACAGATAGAGGCATAGACGTAGATGTATGTAGATATAGATATTGTGCATATTATACAATGAAATAGCATTCTGCCTTTAAAAAAGAAGATTTTGTCATTCAAAACAACATGGATGAACCTGGAGGACATTATATCAAGTGATGTAAGCCTGGCACAGAGAGACAGATACCATATGTTATCACTTACATGTGGAATCTGAAAAAGTTTAATAGAAGTAGAGAGTAGAATGATGGTTACAGGAAGCTGGTGATAGGGAGGATGGATGGGGAAAGCAAAGGTATTAACTGAAGGACACAAAATTTCAGTTAGATAGGAGAAACAAACTTGAATATTGCACAGAATCATGACAATAATAAATAATAATATATGACACATTTCAATATTGCTAAAAGAACAGATTTTAAATATTTTCACTAAAAAACAATAAAAGCATGTAAGGTAATGAATTTAATCATTCCACAATATAAACATTTATCAAAACATACCATTGTACCTCATAAATATACAATGCATGCAATTATTATTTGTCAATTAGAATAAGTTTGAAATTTTAAAAAAACAATAGGAAGGCATATCCAAGAGAGAGTAAATTAAGGGTTCAAGTTATGTGGAGAATGGCCAGACATGGTGTCTCATGCTTGCAATCCAAGCATTTTGGGAGACTGAGGCAGGCAGATTGCCTGAGCTCAGGAGTTCGAGACCAGCCTGGCCAACATGGCAAAACCCTGCTTCTATTAAAAATAAAAAAATATATCCGGGCATGGTGTTGCATGCCTGTAATCCCAGCTACTTGGGAGGCTGAGGCACAAAAATTGCTTGAGCCTGAGAAGTGGAGTTTGCAGTGAGCCCAGATTGCACCACTGCACTCCAGCCTGGGTGACAGAGCGAGACTGTCTCCTACTCTTGATTTCATGGAGCCCATTACATGTTCATATTTATGTCCCATCTTTGGTCCTACTGTCTTTCCTTATACTCTTACCTGTCTAAATAGATGGCTACAGCCAGATGTTCAGGACTTTTCCCAAAATACACTTGACTATCCAAGAATGTTAAATTTAACTTTTTGGATCTCAGAACCTATACAATCTATCTTATTGTATCAAATAAATGTCTAATCTTTAGATTAACTTTTTAAGTATTAACTGTTCTCAAATTTCTGCTTTCAATTCATTAGTTACCATTTTATTATCTCCAATTCCCTCCTATCTCTATTTCTAATAGAAGTAGCTTTAATTTCCAAACTCCTTTGTGAAGATATTAACAATAAATTTTTTTCCAAAGAATTATATGGGTACCATCTGAGAACTGCCTAACACTCTCAGATGACATATTATAATTTTTAATTGTGTTTGTCTTTGTAAACATTTTGTGTTGTACATATGTGATTCAAGGGTCTTAATTGTGTGCAACAAAAATGTACTTTGGTTATTAATATAGAAAAGGATTTTATCAAATATAATTGGGAAAATCAATGCATTTTAAGAGTTTGAAGACATTATTTTAGAAAACGATATTGCAAGAATATGGCAAGCTAGTCAGATAGAATTATCCACACAGCCAAGCTGAGACAAAGTCATGAGGATTCTGCTGCTGTTGCTGCAGCTGCTGAGCCACCTACCACAGTGTATGACACGGATACCCCTAGCCTTAGATACAAACCCCTATTGCTCACAGCTCTGCCACTGCTGCTCTGAGAAATTGGCTGCTGTCATTGCCACTGCCTCAAACAAAATGAATTCACCTCTCAAAAACTAGTTCCAGATTTGAAAATCCAATGTAGGTACCTTGATCAGCAAGTTGCTTGAGGGCTGGAGGAGTATTTCCAATTTCTCTAATACAAGGTACATTCCCTCTACCATCAAAACTCACACTGAGAAGAATTCCCTCAAAATAGAAAGGAATTACACACACCATGCAGACACCAACTGCAAAATACAAAAGTATACTGATTTTTCATTTCTTATACTAAATGAAGTTTCCTTTATAGATTAGTTTACTTTGATTAAAAAAAAAACTTGCCTTGACTTACAAAATGTAAATAAATAACAGTCAAGGTGGTTTGCTGATATTGGCAGTATTTATGAAGGCAGTACTGGAATGCTTAGATTTTAGGTAAACTATTCTATTGCTCTGGCATTCAGTGCTTTCAGGAAAACTGCTATGTTCTGTCAAGATGACAGGATCTTCAATGATGTGTCTGTAGTGATTTTAGCCTGGTTAACACTTCTTCTCTCTTTAAATGAATATAACCCAACTTAAAATGCTAATTTGGAGAATTCTGGGTTTCAAGTTCTTAAATCTGTAAGCATTACATAGATAACATAGCTATGATGCTAAAAGTCATATTGGCTATTGCAGAAAGCTCTGTGAGTTCTGACCGAAAGGAAAAGGGTATCATAGCTTCAAAATATGTATAAACTTGAGGACTCAAATTGCTGAACTAATAGGTTTTTGCTCATAAATATCCAGGGGGTTGAAGTGACTATAAGTGTGTAATACATAAACATTAACAGAAAATCCATGAAGGTTGCTGTTATTTTCACTGAGGGATGGAGTAGATGATTCAAATGGAGTGAAATTTAAAGGGACGGTAAAAGGCAAAAATAAATGTATACATGTATACATAATCACAAATAATATTCATTCATGTTACCAATTACAGGAAAAATTGAGACACACACACATGCCAAACAGATGGAGGTTGGTTATCAGCTTTATTCCTGAAACAGTTGTTGAATATGTAACTATAGCCTGGTCTTAAATTACTATAGCGTTATAGCTCAAACCCAAAGTATCAATAGGGGGAAGAGTCTTCCAGCTGACCCTAATCTGTTCAGCTGATGGAATTGTACCTACCCCTCATATTTCTCCAGTAGTGAGTCAACTATAGTTAGCTTTCCTGAGCTGTGTATTGAAATTCTTTCAGAAGCTCTAACCCTATGTTCCTATTTCATGAAAATCAGAGAAAGAGAAAGGATAGCATCTTTATCCTAAAGCAGTGTATCCTAAACAGAAAAGAAAGAAGAAAAGAACTTTAATTTTATATTCCTAGACCTTGTTTCCAGTCCCATTAATCAGATCAGTATAAATGCATCTGATTATGTGAGATGGGGGAGAGAGAGCAGAAACTCTAATACTTTTCTCTGAAAGAAAATAACTTCTCCCAGAATTAAGGGGATGAGGAGGGTAGGGTGCCTCTTAATAATTCCCACGTTTGGTTATCTAAACCCATTGAGCTTAGCAGTTCAGGCTGCTATCAATTTTGAGATTCTCCCCATAGAGCAACAGAGTATAAATATGTAATTCAGGTTTGCTCCCACTTTTATGAGACCACTCCAAAACCAACTGCAGTTCCTTCATGACCATTGTTGAGCAGTACAGTGTTTGCCCTAGAAAACGCCAATCTATTATATCAATTAAGTTACCTTTTCTTTTTATTGTACTTTAGGTTCTGGGGTACATGTGCAGATCATGCAGGATTGTTGCATTAGGTACATACATGGCAAGGTGGTTTGCTGCCTTCATCCCCCATCGCCTATATCTGGTATTTCTCCCCTCGTTATCCCTCCCCATCTTCCCCACCCCCTGCTGTCCCTCCCCTAGCCCCCCACAACTGGTGACTGTGTGATGCCCCCTTCCCTGTGTCCATGTGTTCTAATTGTTCAACACCCACCTATGAGTGAGAACATATGCTGTTTGGGTTTCTGTTCTTGTGTCAGTTTGCTGAGAATGATGGTTTCCAGATTCATCCATGTGCCTATGAAGGACACGAAATCATCATTTTTTATGGCTGCATAGTATTCCATGGTGTATATGTGCCACATTTTCTTTATCCAGTCTATTGTTGATGGACATTTGTGTTGGTTCTAGGTCTTTGCTGTTGTAAACAGTGAACATGCATGGTCACGTCTTTATAATAGAACAATTTATAATTCTTTGGGTATATACCCAGTAATGGAATTGCTGGATCACATGGTATTTCTATTTCTAGGTCCTTGAAGAATTGCCACACTGTCTTTCACAATGGTTGCACTAATTTGCACTCCCACCAATAGTGTAAAAGTGTTCCTATTTCTCCACATCCTCTCCAGCATCTGTTTTCTCCCAGTTTTTTAATGGTCACTGTTCTAACTGCCGTGAGATGGTACAAATGACAGGTTTTTGTGGAACCTCCTTGGAGGCATGGCTTGAAAAGAGCTGGGGTTCCTGGCTGCTCATGTTTTTATTTTTCTTTTCTCCAACACTGGCTGCTTCCGTGCACAGCTTAACCACTTATGCAAATAGATGCTAGCAGGCACCTTCAGACATTGTTTTGAAAGCTTCTGTTGATTCATTTATTCAACACATTCCACCCTATTTATTCAACAAATTGGCAAAAGCAAAATTGGACAAACGCAGAGCTGCTATTTTTCCTGGCATTTATTTAACAGGTGAGAGGCGGTTTTGCATTGCAAACCCTCAAAGGGAGTCATCTCTTTCTTTTTTTTTTTTTTTTTTTTCTTTGAGATGGAGTCTGGTTCTTGTTGCCCAGGCTGGAGTGCAATGGTGAGATCTCAGCTGACTGCAACCTCCACCTCCCGGGTTCAAGTGATTCTCCTGCCTCAGCCTCCTGAGTAGCTGGGATTACAGGCGTCCGGCACCACACCCGGCTAATTTTGTGTATTTTTGGTAGAGACGGGGTCTCCCTATGTTGGCCACCCTGGTCTCGAACTCCTGACCTCAGGCGATCCTCCCGCCTCGGCCTCCCAAAGTGCTGGGATAACAGCCGTGAGGCATCACGCCAGGGTGGAGGGATCTTTTTCTAAACAACTCATGTGCAACTCAACTAATCTCTAGCCCTTCCCAATTGCAGACCCCGAAACTACCCACCCTCCGCGTTGTCCTGAAGTTACGTTCTCTGGAAAGATTCCTTGAGAAAACAGCTTCTCAAAAGTCATTCAAGTTTCAATAAATGTCCTTTGACTGGCTAGCCATGGTGGTTCACGCATGTCATCCCAGCACTTTGAGAGGCCAAAGCCGGCGGATCACCTGAAGCCAGGAGTTCAAGACCAGCCTGGCCAACATGGCAAAACCCCATCTCTACTAAAAATACAAAAATTAGCTGGGCATGGTGGCAGGCGCCTGTAATCTCAGCTACTCAGGAGACTGAGGCAGGAGAATAGCTGGAACCCGGGAGGCGAAGGTTGCAGTGAGCTGAGATTGCACCACTGCACTCCAGCCTAGACACAGAGTGAGACTCCCTCTAAAAATACAAAAATTAGCTGGACGTGGTAGCAGGTGCCTGTCATCCCAGCTACTCCGGAGGCTGAGGCAGGAGAATCGTTAGAACCCGGGAGGTGGAGGTTGCAGTGAGCTGAGATCGCACCACTGCACTGCAGCCGGGGTGACAGAGTGAGACTCTGTCTAAAAAAAAAGAATGCTTGCATTGGAGTTCAGGAAAAAAAAAGCCAGGAAAAGTGGCATCCTAGTGTCAGAGGTGTTTGAACCAGAGTGACTCCATCTTGAATAGCAGATACAGTTACAGAGAAACATACTAGGATACAAGTGGATAGAGTTACAGAGAAATACACCAGTGTGCATACAGACACACAGAAATACAGCAGTGTACATACAGATTTAGAGAAATACAGCAGTATATATACAGATACAGAAATACAGCAGTGTGCATACAGATATAGAAATACAGCAGTATCCACACAGATATAGAAATACAGCAGTGTCCATACAGATATAGAGAAATACAGCAGTGTATATACAGCTATAGAAATACAGCAGTGTGCATACAGATATAGAAATACAGCAGTGTCCATACAGATATAGAAATACAGCAGTGTCCATACAGATATAGAAATACAGCAGTGTATATACAGATATAGTTATAGAAATACAGCAGTGTACACGTTTACCTGTCCATCCATCCCTGCCTATCCTGGTATCTCCATGTATGTGTAGGTGTATTTATACCTATAATCTATACCTGTATCTATATGCACACCTGTACCTGTACATCCATCTGTGCCTTTATCACTAACTACACCCATATATGTCAATGGGTACATATACCTGTGATCTATAACTACATACACAGACACACATTTACCCGTGCGTCCATCCGTGCCTATCCTCCTATCTCCGTGTATGTATAGCTGTATTTATACCTACGTGTATCTCTAGACCTCTGCCAATCTCTTTTTTTGGGGGGTGGTGGCAGATGGAGTCGCGCTCTGTCGCCCAGGTTGGAGTGCAGTGGTTCCATCTGGGCTCACTGCGACCTCCGCCTCCCGGGTCCCGGTTCAAGCAGTTCTCCTACCTACCTCAGCCTCCCAAGTATCTGCAATGACAGGCACCCACCACCACGACCAGCTCATTTTTGTATTTTTTAGTAGAGACGGGGTTTCACCATGTTGGCCAGGCTGGTCTTGAACTCCCGACCTCGTGATCCGCCTGCCTCAGTCTCCCAAAGTGCTGGGAGGACGGGCGTGAGCCACCGCCTCCAGCCACCAATCTGTCTTTGTGCACATAGCTATGTGTGTCATCACAGGGACATACATACACCTCTCTACCCGTACGTCTTAGCAAGAGTGCATTAAATACCCACCGTTTGTCCAGCGCTGTGGTGAGCGAGAGCTCAAAGTCACCACCGAGGAACGAAAGGGGATGATCATCTATTCACATCACTTAGGAGTCAGGATTGATTGTCTTAGCACGTGGAGAAAACAGCCCTTAGCAGAGCCGCACCCCGCCGTGCACGCGTGACGTCCCCAGCAAATCCTGGCTTTCTTGTTAACCTCCTTTGATGGAAACGGAGGATTATGGGGACGGACGGAGACGCGTGATTTTCCTGCAAAGTTCGAGGAAACTTATGAAACCCTAAGCGACTCACGTCCAAGTTTCTCCTGCTTTCCGAAGAATGTGCAGCCTGTTGAGATTTCTTTATTGAGGGGAACATCTGCTTTAGTTATATTAAGGACAGAGAGAAAGAAGGACGACAGAGAACACCGCCTGCCACCTCGCCCGGCTAATTTCTGAATTTTTTGTGGAGACGCAGTTTCACCACGTTGGCCAGGCTGGTCTCGAACTCCCGACCTCAGGCGATCGCCCGCCTCGGACTCCCAAAGTGCTGGGATGACAGGCGCGAGCCACCCCCCGGCCCGATTCTTAAAGCTATCTTTGGAGGAATGTTTCGCCTTTCTTTTTACTTTGTAATGAGCCACCTGAGGCTCAGAGCAATTTTCTTCGCAGTGTGCCAGGTTTGAGCTAAGAGGATTTAATCCTGAGCCGAGCCTGGCCCTGCGTTCCGGGCTTCGCAGACCCAGCGGATATCAATGAGATCACAAAAAGAGGCTGACGTTAACACTCATGTTTATGTGAAATTGCACCTTGTAATTTCAGAAAAAAGCGGTGATAATGAACAGGAACCACTTAATTTCAAGCCAGACCTCAGCCCTGCAGCTTTTCTTCACCCTCCGTTTTTTCAGGCGTTCTCATTATATAAAAACAGAGAAGCAGAGAGCTAATGGGTATAATCTGTGTATCTACTGAGCGGCGAAAAAGGTAATTTGGTTTCTATAAGGTGAAACGGGCCAATGTTACTTTTTCAAGCAAGCTTATCTGGACGCATGCAATTAGCTGGTCCAGGAACTTAATTGCAGAGATGTGTTTAATTATAGCGTTAAGTTCCTAATTCTGATATAAAAACATTTTCACAGAATGCAGGAATAACACCCACTTCCTCCACACTGGTTGGATGCTGTCGGCTGCAGGGGACAGGGGCCAGGATTCTTAAATAACGCAGGTGCAGCTGTGTGGCAGACATGCCTGTGACTCCTTGTTTACACACAGTGACACCTAATCTGATGCTGTCCTGGACCCCTGATGCCACCAGGTGGGTGTCTCCTGGGGTCACGGCCGGGAGGCTTGGCCTCTGGGCAACCTGTCATCCTGTTTTTTTTCTTTTTTTTTGACACAGAGTTTCGGTCTGTTGCCAGGTGCCAGGCTGGAGCGCAGTGGAGCAATATCGGCTCACTGCAACCTCTGCATCCGGGGTTCAAGCCATTCTCCTGCCTCAGCCTCCCGAGTAGCTGGGACCACAGGCACCTGCCACCACACCTGGCTAATTTTGTACTTTTAGTAGAGACGGGGTTTCACTATCTTGGCCAGGATGGTCTCCATCTCTTGACCTGGTGATGCTCCCGCCTCGGTCTCCCAATCATCCTTTTTTTTTTTTATTTAAGGTAAATCTCTGGGGCAACAGAGAAAACAGGCTTTTTTCTTTTTTCTGCATGATTTTATGACTATAAATATGCAGTAAAAACGAAGAAACGAGCCCCTGTGAGCACCTCAGATGGCAGCGTGTAGCAGTCCCAGCGGGCCATTCTGCAGCCCAAACTTCGTGCAGAGCCCTGGAACCAGGACCGACGGCCAGAGCCTGGGGCCTTGGCGGGGCGAGAGGAGAGGCGTCGGGGGAGAGGCGTGTGGCGGGGGAGACGCCCAGTCCCAGTGCGCACACATGCGTGGCAGCATATGTGTGAGAGTATGTGTGAGCAGGTGTGTGTGCATGTATGACCGTGAGTGTGTGTGCATGTGACCATGTGTGTGTGAGCGTGAGACCATGTGCGTGTGTGAGAGTATGCGTGTCTATGTGTGAGGAGGTGCAGGCCGGTGTATGACATTGTATGATGGTGCATGTCACTGAGTGTGCATGAGCACGTGTGTGAGCATGAGCATGACAGCATGTGCGTGTGTATGTGTGTGTATGCGCGAGCAGGTGCGTGTTGGTGTATGTGTGTGAGCATGAATGAGCACGTGTGAGCCTGTGTGAGTGAGCGCATGTACGTAAGTGTGTTGTGTATGTGTGAGCAGGTGCATGTGTGTGTACAAGCATGTGTGTGTGCATGTGAACGTGTGAGCATGCATAACCACGTGTGTGTGTCAGCGTCAGAGCATGTGCGTGTGTATATGTGTGTATGTGTCAGCAGGTGCGTGTTGGTGTATGAGTGTGTGTGGGTGTGCATGTGACCATGTGTGAGCATGCATGACCATGTGTCAGTGAGAGCATGGGCATGTGTATGTGTGTATGTGTCAGCAGGTATGTGTTGGTGTATGACTGTGTGTGGGTGTGCATGTGACCATGTGTGAGCATGCATGACCCCATGTGTGTGTCACTGTGAGAGCATGTGCATATGTGTGTGTATGCGTGAGTAGGTGTGTTGGTATATGAGTATGTGTGCATGTGACCATGTGTGAGCATGCATGACCACGTGTGTGTGTCTCAGTGTAAGAGCACGTGTGTCTGAGTGTGTGTGTATGTGTGAGCAGGTATGTGTGCATTTATTTGTGTGTGTGCATGTGACCATGTGTGAGTATGTGAGTATGAGAGCATGTATATGAGTGTTGTGTATGTGTGAGCAGATGCATGTGGGTCTACGAGTGTGTGTGCATGTGACCATGTGTGACTGAGTGTGCATGAGCACTGTGTGAGCGTGTATGTCAGTGTGAGACCATGTGTGCATGTGCACAAGGGCAACAGGGATGGCTGGCCTGGGCGTGCAGGGACTGGGTGTGGGGACTGTGCCGTCCACTGCTAGGTCTCCCCCAAATGCCCACAAGGCAGAGCTCATGCTCAGAGGCACCCTGAGCCTCAGGGAGGGCGCTGAACTTCCCCACAGCCATCCTATCCCCAGGCCCGGCCGCAGGGCAGCCCTCCCAGGCCAGGACACCTGCACATACCTTCCTGGCAAAGGGCCGTGCTGGGGCGGCTCCAGCCCTAGGTCACCAGGGCCAGGGACCCCATTTGCCCATCTGCTGCCCAGGAGGTTTGCTTTAAAAAAAACAGGATGAGATCACCCAGAGGCCAAGCCTCCCGGCCATGACCCAGGAGACACACTTGGTGATATCAAGAGTCTAGGAGAACATCAGACCACAGGCCCTATGGCATCCACACCTGTCTCAAGTGAGAATCACAGACCATAAGCCTGCTCAGTCATACCAGGTAAACACCACAGACCGTGGCCTTGCCCCATCCACAAAAGGTGAGTATCACAGACCATGGATCAGCTCCATCCACACCAGGAGAACATCACAGACCATGGATCAGCTTTATTCACACCAGGTGAGCATCTCAGACCATGGATCAGCTCTATTCACACCAGGTGAGCGTCACAGACCATGGATCAGCTCCATCCACACAAGGTGAGTATCTCGGACCATGGATCAGCTCCATCCACACCAGGTGAGCATCACGGACCATGGATCAGCTCCATCCACACAAGGTGAGCATTTCAGACCATGGATCAGCTCCACCCACACCAGGTGAGCATCACGGACCATGGATCAGCTCCATCCTCGTCTTCCTCCCTCTCCTCCAGCCCTCTGCCCACAACTTCCCTGAACCTAGGCCACGGCCAGAGGTTACCAAGTTCCCTCCAGCCGTGACCCTCTGCAGCCAGCCACCTCCCATCCAGCTGAGCTGAGCCGACTGTGGCATCAGAGCCAACCTGTGAGGCTGAGTGGGGCTGAGGGTGGCTGGGGAACCCTGCCTTGGGAAACAATGATGGCAGATGCCTGCTGACCAGTTCACTCCCACACAGTGGCTGCCTGATCCTGGTGCCAGCTGTTGGCTTCCATTAGTGGAGAGAGATTGTTCCTTCCGTTTCTGTGGCACCTGCTGGAATGCAGGCAGACACTTTGCGATTTCAAATCCCCAATCACCAGTGCCGCACACAAATGAGGAAGCCGGGGTGGGGGCCGCCTGCTCCTAGAGCTTCCAGAGGAACAGCCCAGTCGCATTTTTTGAGGGGGTTGGCTGCAACTTCCGTGAGTGTGAGCTGCCTGCTTCCATCCTAATTTTTCACTCCCCTCTGTTTTTTCGGAGTTTCACTCTTGTCATCCAGGCTGGAGTGCAATGGTGCGATCTTGGTTCACCACAACCTCCACCTCCCAGGTTCGAGTGATTCTCCTGCCTCAGCCTCTCGAGTAGCTGGGATTACAGGCATGTGCCACCACGCTCAGCTAATTTTGTATTTTTGGTAGAGACAGGGTTTCTCCACGTTGGTCAGGCTGGTCTCGAACTCTAACCTCAGGTGATCCGCCCACCTCAGCCTCCCAAAGTGCTGGGATTACGGGCATGAGCCTGTGCCTGACCCTTCCCCTTTGGGTTTCTAATCATCCTGCATGTATGTTTGACCCTTACTCCTCTCTGTCTCTGTGTTTGTTTTTAGATCCATTTTTTTTTCAGACACAGTCTCATTCTGTCAACCAGGCTGGAGTGGAATGGCACCATCATGGTTCTCTGTAGCCTCCACCACCTGGGCTCAGACGATCCTTCGTCTCAGCCTCCCAAGTAGCTGGGACTACAAGCATGCGTCACCATATGGCTGACTTTCAAGTTTTTTCATAGAGACAGGGTCTTGCTATGTTGCCCATACTGGTCTTGAACTCCTGGGCTCAAGTGATTCACCCACCTTGGCCTCCCAAGTAGCTGAAATTACAGGAACACGCTATAATGTTCTGCTAACTTTTTGTACAGATGGGGTCTTGCTATATTTCCCAGGCAGGTCTTGAACTACTAGCCTCAAGAGATCTTTCCACCTCTTCTTCCCAAAGGGTTGAGATATTACAGTTCACTGACACCTGAACCTTCGGGGCTCAAGTGATCCGCCATCTCAGACTCCCAAGTAGCTCACACTACAAGCATGTGTCACCATACCTGGCTAATTTTTAAATTTTTTGCAGAGACAGGGTCTTGCTATGTTGCCCAGGCTGGTCCTGAACTCCTGGGCTCAAACGATTCACTCACCTTGGCCTCCCAAATAGCTGGGATTACAGAAACATGCCATCATGCTCTGCTAAGGTTTTGTAGAGATGGGGACTGCAGGAAGGGGACCCTCGCTAGCCATCGTGCCA
>CAUYLG010034062.1:0-10377 GCA_963573385.1 Cacajao melanocephalus
TGTGGGCTCCGTTGTTCCGTTCAGATCTGCTGGGCAAGTACGTTTAAGTTTGCTGCAGCGGAACTCATAACCGCCTTTTTTCCAGGTGCTCTGTCTTGGGAAGATGGGGCTTTATTTATAAGTTTGTGACGTGCTGCTGCCTTTTTTCAGAGCTGCCCTGCCCAGCAAGGAGGTAGCCTAGTCACAGTTTGCCAGCAGAGGTGTTGCTGAGCTGCTGTGGGCTCTGCCCAGCTGCTGTGTGAACTTCCTTGTGGTTTTGTTTATAGAGGTATAGTTAGAACTGCCTTGGTGATGGCGGTTTGCCTCAGTAATGGCAGACTGCCTCTGTAATGGTGGACTGCCTCAGTAGTGGCGGACTGCCTCAGTAATGGCGGATGCCCTTCCCCCCCACAGAGCTAGACCATCCCAGGTCCAGCTGTGCTTGCTGTGAAACTCTCAATCCAGAGCGTTTCAGATTGCTGGTCTTTGTAGGGTTGGGACCCGCCAAGCCAGATCACCTGGCTCCCTGTTTCAGCTCCCTTTTTTTCAGTTGAATGGGTGGCTCTGTTTCCCAGGCATTCCAGGCGCCAGTTGAAACGGCTGCCCAGATTTGTGTGAGTTTTGTGCAGAGACCCACTGCACCGGCTAAAACAGCCATGCTGGAAACTCATGGAGCTTTTCAGCCCAGGAATCTCCTGGTCTGTGGGCAGTAATAACTCATTTGGAAATGCAGTGATCACTCACTCTCTGCATTGTTCTCCCTGGGAACTGTACTCCAGAGCTGTTCCTATTTGGCCATCTTGGATCCCTGCATCTCCTCCCATTGTTAGGTTGTTGTCTGATGACAGTTTCTTTTGCTGTGCAGATGCTCTTTAGTTTAATTAGATCACATTTTTCAATGTTTGCTTTTGTTGCCATTGCTTAATTTTTTTTTTTTTTTTTTTTTTAGACAGAGTCTTGCTGTGTCACCCAGGCTGGAGTGCAATGACATGATCCTGGCTCACTGCAACCTCCACTTCCTGGGTTCAAGCAATTCTCCTGCCTCAGCCTCTTGAGTAGCTGAGATTACAGGTGTGCACCACCATGCCTGGCTAATTTTTGTATTTTCAGTAGAGACAGAGTTTCACATGTTGGTCAGGCTGGTCTTGAACTCTGACCTTGTGATCTTCCTGCCTCAGCCTCCCAAAGTGCTGGTATTACAGGCGTGAGCCACCACACCTAGCCTTTGTTGCCATTGCTTTGGGCATTTTTGTTGCCATTGATTTTGGCATTTTTGTCATGAAATCTTTGTCTGTGCCTATGTCCTTAATGGTATTGTCTAGATTTTCTTCTGGAGTTTTTATAGTTTTGGGATTTATATTTCAGTATTTAATCCATCTTATTTAATTTATTTTATTTTGTATACGGTGTAAAGAAGTGGTCCATTTTAAATTTTCTGCATATGGTTAGCCACTTCTCCCAGTGCCATTTATTAATCCTTTTCTCATTGCTTGTTTTTGTCAGATTTGTTGATGATCAGATGGTTATGGGTGTGTGGTCTTATTTCTGAGTTCCGTATTCTGTTCTTTGGTCTGCATGTCTGTTTTTGTACCAGTACCATGCTGTTTTGATTACTGTAGGGTTGTAGTATAGTTTGAAGTTGGGTAGCATGATGCCTCCAGCTTTGTTCTTTTAGCTTAGGATTGATTTGGCTATATGGGCTCTTTTTTGATTCCATATGAATTTTAAAATAATTTTTTTTCCTAATTCTGAGAAAAATGACAATGGTAGTTTATTGGGCATGGCATTGTATCTGTAAATTACTTTAGGCAATATGGTCATTTTCACGATATTGATTCTTTCTCTCCATTAGCATGGAATGTGTATCCATTTGTTTGTGTCCTCTCTGATTTCTTTGAGCAGTGGTTTGTAGTTCTTCCTGAAGAGGTTCTTCACTTCCCTTATTAGCTGTATTCCTAGGTATTGTATTCTCTTTGTAGCAGTTGTGAATGGGAGTTCATTGATTATTTGGCTCTCCGCTTGCCTATTGTTGGTGTATAAGAATGCTAGTGATTTTTGCATGTTGGTCTTGTATGCTGAGACTTTGCTGAAGTTGCTTATCAGCTTAAGAAGCTTTTGGGCTGAGACAGTGGGGTTTTCTAGATATAGGATTATGTCATCTGCAAAGACAATTTGATTTTCTCTCTTCCGATTTGAATATCCTATGTTATTTTTTATCTTGCCTGACTGCCCTGGTCAGAACTTCCGGTATATTATGTTGAATAGGAGTGGCGAGAGGGAATCCTTGTTTTGTGTCAGTTTTTAAGGTGAATGCTTCCAGCTTTTGCCCATTCCATATGATATTGGCTATGGGTTTGTCATATATGGCTCTTATTATCTTGAGGTATGTTCCTTCAACACCTAGATTATTGAGAGTTTTTAAGTGAAGGGATGTTGAATTTTATTGAAGGCCATTTCTGCATCTATTGAGATAATTATGGGGTTTTTGTCTTTAGTTCTGTTTATGTAATGAATCACATTTATTGATTTGTGTATGTTGAACCATTCTTGCATCATAGGGATGAAACTAACTTGATCATGGTGGATAAACATTTTGATGGGCTGCTGGATTCAGTTTCCCAGTATTTTATTGAGGATTTTTGCATCCACATTTATCAAGGATATTAGCCCAAAGTTTTTTCTTGTTGTTGTACATCTCTGCCAGGTTTTGGTATCAGAATGATACTGGCCTCACAAAATGAGTCAGATAGAAGTCCCTCCTTTTCAATTGTTTGGGATAGTTTCAGAAGAAATAGTATCAGCTCCTCTTTGTACCTCTGGTAGAATTCAGCTGTAAATCCATGTGGTCCTGGGATTTTTTTTTTTTTTTTTTTTGGTTGGTAGCCTATTTATTACTGTCTCAATTTCAGAACTCATTATTGGTCTCTTTGTTCTTATTAGTTTCAAAGAACTTCTTGATTTCTGCCTTAATTTTATTACTCACCTGAGAGTCATTCAGGAGCAGGTTGTGCAGTTTCCAAGTAGTAGTGTGGTTTAGAGTGAATTTCTTAATCTTGAGTTTAATTTGATTATGCTGTGGTCTGAGAGACTGTTATTATTTCAGTTATTTTACATTTTCTGAGGAATGTTTTACTTCCAATTATGTGACCAATTTTAGAGTAAGTGTCGTGGCAATGAGAAGAATGTATATTCTATTGTTTGGGGGTGGAGAGTTCTGTAGATATCTGTCAGGTCCATTTGATACAGAGCTGAGTTCAAGTCCTGAAGAGCTTTGTTAATTGTCTGTCTCAATGATCTGTCTAATATTGTCAGTGGGGTGTTACAGTCTCCCACTATTGCTGTGTGGGAATATAAGTCTCTTTGTAGTTCTCTAAGAACTTGCTTTATGAATCTAAGTGCTTCTTTTTTGGGTGCATATATATTTAGGATAGTTAGCTCTTCTTGTTGAATTGAACCTTTTTTAAAATCTTTGTTGGTTTAAAGTCTGTTTTGTCAGAAACTAGGAGTGCAAGCCCTGCTTTTTCAGTTTTTTATTGCTTGGTATATTTTCCTCTATCACTTTATTTTGAGCCTGTGTGTGTCTTTGCACGTGAGATAGGTCTCTTGAAGACGACATACCAATTGGTCTTGGCTCTCTTTTTATCTAGTTTGCTATCCTGTGTCTTATAACTGGAACATTTATCCTGTTTACATTTAAGGTTAGTGTTGTCATGTGTTGATTTAATTCTGTCATCATGATGCTAGCTGGTTATTCTGCAAGCTTGCTTATGTGGCTGCTTCATAGTGTCACTGGTCTGTGTATTTCAGTGTGTTTTTGTAGTGGCTGGTAATGGTTTTTCCTTTCCATATTTAGTGCTTCCTTCAGAAGCTCTTGCAAGGTAGGCCTGGTGGTGATGAATTCCCTCAGAATGTACTTGTCTGAAAAGGATCTTATTTCTCCTTTACTTATGAAGTTTAGTTTGGCCAGATATGAAATTCTGGGTTGGAAATTGTTTTCTTTAAGAATGTTGAATATTGGCCCTCAATCTCTTCTGGTGTGTAGGGTTTCTGCTGAGAAATTTGCTGTTAGTCTGATGGGCTTCCCTTTGTAGGCAACCTGGCCTTTATTTCTGGCTACACCTAATGTTTTTTCTTTCATTTCAACCCTGGAGAATCCAATGATTATGTGTCTTGGGGTTGATCCTCTCCTGTAGTATTTTACTGGATTTCCTAAATTTGAATGTTTCCTAAATTTGAATCCAGTTCTCTGGATTTCCTAAATTTGAATGTTGGCCTATCTTGCTAGGCTAGAGAATTTCTCCTGGATTATCTTCTGAAGTATGTTTTCCATCTTGGTTCCGTTCTCCCTATCTCCTTCAGGTACCCCAACCAGTCATAGATTTGGTCTTTCTACATAATCCCATATTTCTTAGAGGTTTTATTCATTCTTTTTCAATTTTTTTCTGTATTCTTATCTGCCTATTTCAGAAAGATAGTCTTCAACTCTGAGATTCTTTGTTCCACTTAGTCTATTTGGCTATGGATACTTGTGATTGCATTGTGAAGTTATCATGTTGTGTTTTCCAGCTCCATCAGGTTAAGTTCTCACTAAACTGACTATTCTGGTTATCAGGTCCTGTAATGTTTTATTATGATTCTTAGCTTCTTTGCATTAGGTTAGAACACGCTCCTTTAGTTAAGTGAAGTTCATTATTACCCACCTTGTGAAGCCTACTTCTGCCAATTCAGCCCTGTTGCCTCAGCCCAGTTCTGTGCCCTTGCTGAAGAAGTGTTGTAGTTATTCGGAGGAGAAGAGGCACTCTGGCTTTTTGAGTTTTCGGCAGTTTCCTGTTGATTCTTTCTCAGCTTTGTGGGCTTATCTACCTCCAATCTTTGAGGTTGCTGGCCTGTAACTGGGGTTTTTGTGGGATCTTTTTGTTGATGATGTTACTGTTGTTGCTTTCTGCTTCTTTGTTTTTCTTTTAACAGTCAGGCCCCCCTTCTGTAGTACTGTTGTGTTTTGCTGGGGGTCCACTCCGGACCCCTAGCCCGGGTCCCTCCTGTACTTGGGTGTATTACCAACGAAGGCTGCAAAACAGCAAAGATGGAAGCCTGCCTCTTCCTCTAGGAGCTCTGTCCCAGCGGGGCACTGACCTGATGCCAACCTGGAGACCTGGAGACCCCGTTGGCAGGTCACACCCAGTCAGGAGGAATAGTATCAGGGACCTGGTTAAAGAAGCAGTCTGGCTGCCCCTTGACAAAGCAGGTGCACTGTGCTTTGGGGAATCACCCTCATCCAGACCACCCAGACTCTCCAGAGCCAGCAGACAGGAAAGGCTGAGTCAACTGAACCAGAGAGACTGTGGTACCCCTTCCCACAAGGGGCTCCTTCCCAAGAAAATCAGAGTTCTGTCTGTAAAACCCTGGTTGTAGTTGCTGAAATTCCTTCAGGTCTATAAGTTTCTTGTACTAGAATATTGATATTTTTCTCTATGTTTGGGAAGTTGTCTGTTTTATCCCTTTGAATAAAATTTCTAGCCCTACCTCTCTCTCTACCTCGTCTTTAAAACCTGTAACTCTTAGTTTTGCCCTTGTGAGGCTATTTTTTAGATCTTGTAGGTGTGCTTCATTGGTTTTTTGTTTGTTTGTTTTGAGACAGATTCTCTCACTCTGACGCCCAGGCTGGGTGCAGTGGTGCGAACTTGGCTTCCCAGTTCAAGCAATTCTGCCTCAGCCTCCCAAGTAGCTAGGATTACAGGCACACGCCACCACATCCAACAAATTTTTTTGTATTTTTAGTAAAGATGGGGTTTCACCATGTTGGCCAGGCTGGTCTCGAACTCCTGACCTCAGGAGATCTACCCGCTTCGGCCTCCCAAAGTGCTGGGATTACAGGCATGAGCCACAACGCCCAGCGCAGTTTTTTTTTTTTTTTTTTTTTGTAATTCTTTTTTCTTTCGCCTTCTCTGGCTGTATATTTTCAAATATCCTGTCTTCAGGCTTACTAATTCTTTCTTCTGCTTGATCAATTCTGTTGTTAAGAGACTCTGGCCAGTGACTCACGCGTATAGTCCCAGCACTGTGGGAGGCCGAGATGGGCGGGTCACGACGTCAGACATTTGAGACCATCGTGGCCAACATGGTGAAACCCTGTCTCTACTAAAAATACAAAAAAAATTAGCTGGGTGTGGTGGCACACACCTGTAATCGCAGCTACTCAGGAGACTGAGGCAGGAGAATTGCTTGAACCCAGGAGGCAGAAGTTGCAGTGAGCTAAGCCTGGGCGACAGAGTGGGACTACGTCTCAAAAAAAAAAAAGGAAAGAAAAGAAAAAAGAGAGACTCTGATGCATTTTTTTCAGTATGTCAATTGCATTTTTCAACTCCAGAATTTCTGCTGAATTCTTTTTAATTATTTCAATCTCTTTGTTGAATTTATCTGATAGGATACTAAATTTATTATCTGTATTATCACAGACTCAAAACTTCACTGTTTCTGCAAAACAGTTATTTTGAATTCTCTGTATGAAAGGCCACATATCTCTGTTTCTCTGGGATTGATCTTTGGTGCCTTATTTAGTTCACTTGATGAGGTTGTGTTTTCCTGGATGGTCTTGATGCTCATGGTTGTTTGTTTGTGTCTGAGAATTGAAGAGTTAAGTATTTATTACAGTCTTTGCAGTCTGGCCTTGTTTGTACCTGTCCTTCTTGGGAAGGCTTTCCAAGTATTCGAAGGGACAGGTGTTATGATGTTAAGTTTTTGGTCACTTCACCTGTATCTACATTAGGGGGTACCCCAAGCCCAGTAATGCCATGGTTCTTGCAGACTCAAAAATACTCCCTTGGTCTTGGGTAAGATTCAGAATTATCTGGCTTACCAGGCAGAGAGACTCTTGTTCTCTTCCCTTTCTTCTAAACAAATGCAGCCTCTCTCTCTCTGTGCTGCACTGCTTGAAGCTGATGAGTGAGGGGGTGACACAAGCACCCCTGTGGTCATCACCACTGGGACTATGCTATTTCAGACCTGAAGCCAACATGGCACTGGGTCTCAACTAAGTCTGGTGGTAAACGCTTATCTGGCTACTATTAGGCCATGTTCCCTCAAGGACCAAGAGCTCTACAATCAGCAATTGGCAAAGCCAGCCAGGATACTGTCCTTTTCCGGGCAATGAGCTCCCCCTGGCCCCTTGCAGGTCTAGAGGTGCCATCCGGGAGCCTGGTCCTAGAGTCAAATGCCTTAAGAATCCACCTGTTCTGCTATAGCTGAGCTGGCACCCAAGCCACAAGATGAAGTCCTTCCCATCCTTCCCTCCCCTTTCCACAAAGAAATAAGTCTCTCTCCTAGGCCACCCCTGCTCCAGGCCCATGGCAAATACTGCCTGGCTACTGTCAATGTTCACTCAAGACCCAAAGGCTCTTCAGTCAGCTTGCAGCAAATGCTGCCACGGCTGGGACTCTTCTTTCAAGGCAGTGGGCTCCCCTCTGTCCTAGAGCAGGTCCACAAAAGTCCAAGAGCCAAGGCCTAGAATCAGGGACCCCAAGAGCCCACTTGGTGCTTCGTGCTCTACCCCACTGTTGCAGAGCTGATACCTTAGTTGCAAGATAACGCACTTTTTACTGTTTCCTCTGCTTTTCTCAAGCAGAAACAGCCTCTCCCCATAGCCAACACAGCTGGGAATGTGCTGGGGCACACCTGAAGCCAGCACACCTCAGAGTCTCACCTAAGGCCTATAGCAAGTACTACCTGGCTACTGCCGCTGATTTATTTTATTTTATTTTACTTATTTTTGAGACACAGTCTCACTTTGTTGCCCAGGATGGAATGCAGTTGTGTGATCTCGGCTTACTGCAACCTCCACCACCTGGGTTCAAGTGATTTTCCTACCTCAGCCTCCCAAATAGCTGGGACTACAGGCATGTGCCACCACTCCTGGCTAATTTTTATGTTTTTAGTAGAGATAGAGTTTCACCATGTTGGCCAGGCTGGTCTTGAACTCCTGATCTCAAGTGATCCACCCACTTTGGCCTCCTGAAATGCTGGGATTACAAGCATGAGCCACCAGCCACCGTGCCCAGCTATGCTGCTGATCATTCAGGGTCCAAGGGATATTTAGCAGGTGATACATGCTGCCAGGAATGGATCCTTCCCTTCAAGGCAGCAGGTTTCCTTTCTGGCCCTGGGTGTGTCTAGAAATTTTGTCTGGGAGCTAAGGCCTGGAAAGGGGGCCTTAGGAGTCTTCTCAGTGCCCTGTCATACTGTGGCTGAGCTGGATTCCAAGATTTGAAGGACAAAGTCTTCTTTTTTTAAAAAAAAAAATTATACTTTAAGTGCTGGGGTTCTGTGCAGAACGTACAGGTTTGTTACATAGTCATACATGTGCCATGATGGTTTGCTGCACCCATCAACCCATCATCTACATTAGGTATTTCTCCTAATGCTATCCCTCCCCAGCCCCACCGCCCCCCCCCACACAAGCCCTGGTGTGTGATGTTCCCCTCCCTGTGGCCATGTGTCCTCAATGTTCAACTCCCACTTATAAGTGGGAACATGTGATGTTTAGTTTTCTGTTCTTGTGTTAGTTTGCTGAGAATGATGATTTCTAGCTTCATCCATGTCCCTGCAAAGGACATGAACTCACCTTTTTTATGGCTGCATAGTATTCCATGGTGTATATGTGCCACATCTTCTTTATCCACTATATCATTGATGGGCATCTGGGTTGGTTCCAAGTCTTTGCTATTGTGAACAGTGCTTCAATAAACATACGTGTGCATGTGTCTTTATAGTAGAATGATTTATAATCCTTTGGTCATATTCCCAGTAATGGGATTGCTGGGTCAAATGGGATTTCTAGTTCTAGATCCTTGGGGAATCACCACACTGTCTTCCACAATGGTTGAACTAATTTACACTCCCACCAACAGGGTAAAAGCGTTCCTATTTCTCCACATGCTCTCCAGCATCTGTTGTCTCCAGATTTTTTAATGATCAGCATTCTAACTGGTGTGAGATGGTATCTCATTGTGGTTTTGATTTGCATTTCTCTAATGGCCAGTGATGATGAGCTTTTTTTCATGTTTGTTAGCTGCATAAATGGCTCCTTTTGAGAAGTGTCTGTTCATATCCTTCACCCACTTTTTGATGGGGTTGTTTATTTCTTGTAAATTTGTTTAAGTTTTTTGTAGATTCTGGCTATCAACCCTTTGTCAGATGGGTAGATTGCAAAAATTCTCTCCCATTCTGGAGGTTGCCTGTTCACTCCAATGATAGTTTCTTTCACTGTGCAGAAACTCTTTAGTTTAATTAGATACCATTTGTCTATTTTGGCTTTTGTTGCCATTGCTTTTGGTGTTTTAGTCATGAAGTCCTTGCCCATACCTATGTCCTGAATGGTATTGCCTAGGTTTTCTTCTAAGGTTTTTATGGTTTTAGGTCTTACATTTAAATCTTTAATCCATCTTGAGTTAATTTTTTGTATATGGTGTAAGGAAGGGATCCAGTTTCAGCTTTCTGCATATGGCTAGCCAGTTCTCCCAACACCATTTATTAAATAGGGAATCCTTTCCCTGTTGCTTGTTTTTGTCAGGTTTGTCAAAGATCAGGTGGTTGTAGATGTGTGGCGTTATTTCTGAGGCCTCTGTTCTGTTCCATTGGTCTATATCTCTGTTTTGATACCAGTACCATGCTGTTTTGATTACTGTAGCCTTGTAGTATAGTTTGAAGTCAGGTAGGGTAGCATGATGCCTCCAGCTTTGTTTTTTCTTTTTTTCCTTTTTTTTTTTTTTTTGCTTATGATTGTCCTGGCTATGCAGGCTCTTTTTTGGTTCCATATGAAATTTAAGGTGGTTTTTTTCAATTCTGTGAATAAAGTTAGTGGTAGCTTGATGGGGATAACATTGAATGCATAGATTGCTTTGGGCAGTATGGCCATTTTCATGATATTAATTATTCCTAACCATGAGCGTGGAATTTTTATTATTTGTTTATGTCCTCTCTTATTTCCTTGAGCAGTGGTTTGTAGTTCTCCTTGAAGAGGCCATTCACATCCCTTGTTAGTTATATTCCTAGGTATTTTATTCTCTTTGTAGCAATTGTGAATGGGAGTTCACTCATGAATTGGTCTTTGTTTGTCTGTTATTGGTGTATAGGAATGCTTGTGATTTTTGCACATTGATTTTGTATCCTGAGACTGCTAAAGTTGCTTATCAGCTTAAGGAGAGTTTGGGCTGAAATGATTGGGTCTTCTAAATATACAATCATGTCATCTGCAAATAGAGACAATTTGACTTCCTCTTTTCCTAATTGAATACCCTTTATTTCTTTTTCTTGCCTGATTGCCCTGGCCAGAACTTCCAATACTATGTTGAATAGGAGTGGTGAGAGAGGGCATCCTTGTCTTGTGCTGGTTTTCAAAGGGAA
>CAUYLG010034064.1:0-101551 GCA_963573385.1 Cacajao melanocephalus
GCAAAGACCTGGAACCAACCCAAATGCCCATCGATGATAGACTGGACAGGGAAAATGTGGCACATATACACCATGGAATATTATGCAGCCATCAAAAATGATGAATTCGTGTCCTTCATAGGGACATGGATGAACCTGGAAGCCATCATTCTCAGCAAACTGACACAAGAACACAAAATCAAACACCGCATTTTCTCACTCATAGGTGGGTGTTGAACAATAAGAAAACATGGACATAGGGAGGGGAGCACTACACACTGGGGTCTGTTGGGGGGGAAATAGAGGAAGGACAGCAGGAGGTGGGGAGTTGGGGAGACATAGCATGGGGAGAAATGCCAGATATAGGTGAAGGGGAGGAAAGCAGCAAATCACACTGCCACGTGTGTACCTATGCAACAATCTTGCATGTTCTTTACATGTACCCCAAAACCTAAAATGCAACAAAAAAGAAAGAAAGAAAGAAAGAAAGAAAGAAAGAAAGAAAGAAAAAGAATTTGTTCAGGTTTGTTTTAGTTTTGTAGCTAAACTATAAGGCTGGACTAGCTGGACTTTCCATTACAGTAGATATAATTCATAAGCATTTGTGGAAATAATATCTCCCTTGCCTTTAAATCCCCAGCAGTTGATAGAGAGCTGAAAACAATACATTTTGAATGGAATTGAATGTAAAATAAGCAAAAACAATGAAACACATAATAATAACAGTGAAGAATGTCAACAACTGAGACACACAGACCTATTTTAAACAATTCTTTAAGAGAATCATCTTGGTCAGAGGCTATTCTTTCCTGGGCTGATCTAAGGCCAAGACTTCTCTGGGAATCTTTGCCTCCTACTTATCTCACGCTCAAGCTGGCCAGTCCACAGAAGGAGCTCCAGAGGACCAGGAATCATGGTCCAGGCCTGTGGCCAGAGGTTGAGCCCTAAGAAAAATGGACCAGTAAGGAGCACAGTGAGAGCAGTGTTTGCCATCCATCAGAAAACAGCGTGGACTTTGGAAACAGATAGTTCTGAGCACAAATCAGAGCTCAACCAATTCTTAGCTGTGTGGTTATGGGCAAGTAGCTCTGAGCCTCTGTTTACTCATCTATGAAACAAGATAATAAGCCTGCCTTGGGATGGTGATGTGAGAATTTCATGAAACATAACTGATATAGCACAGATCCAGGCACAAAATGGGCTTTATTTGTATTATTCTGAGTCAACAGGGAAATCCTGAGAATAAAGCAAGAATGGGTTTAGTTTATCCTTCTATCCTGGTAAATTCACCTAAAGCTTTCTCTAGATCAGAAGGTTTGGGAGATGACTGTATTCAGGCAATATACATTCTGATTACATTATTTTTTATCCTAGCACCTAGCTAGACCTAGAAGAATTTCAAGATCGACACTTCATTGTAAAACTTTAGATGGAATCACCATGTAGATTTTTATTGTTGTTGTTTTAAAGACCTATACTAAAGGTTAAAAGAAAACCATTACCATCATGTATAAGGTGATGCAAGTATTTAATTCGTGGGATTTAATAATTTCTAAAGCTGTTTCTAAAGCTGAGATTAATGCGCTTTCAATGTATGGAAACAAGTTTAAAAAAATAATCAATGAATATTGTTAGGTTTAATTTATCTTCTAACAGTTTACTACACATATTCTCAGGTCCTGTTAGGAGAAACTAAAATATTCACTGTCTCATTTGGAAAGAAATAAACCATCTAAAAAGAAGCCAGCAAAATCCTTTTATATGTAACATGAAGATTCAAAGAGGCTATAAATATTAATTTCAAAGCAAGATCACTCAAACAGAAATGCTCTCAAAGTGATATTGCAAATAATTTCAAGTTATGCAATAGCGCAAATGGACAAAGAACAGGAATAATTTATCATATGCCATATGCAATGGACAGGCTGAGCAAAACAGCATCAGACAGACAAAACCCATTCAACTATGTCAACTTAGATTTCTCTACAGGATTCCAATGGCCTGCTCGCCTGTTAACGACCACAAGAACATACTTTCTAAAAAATAAACTTTGTATTTTAGAATAATTTTGATTTACAGAAAAGTTGCAAAGACAATGCATAGTTTCCTACACCACTTACTACTTTCTTCTATTGTTAACATCTTGCATAACTGTGGTACATTTGTCACAACTAGGAATGCAACATTAGTAATCTCTATGAACTGAGTCCTGCCTTTTCGTTGGATTTCATTAGTTTTCTTCCTGACATCCTCTTTCTGTTCTAGGATGCCATCCCATATCACATTTGGTCATCATCACTCCTTAGTCTCCTCTGGTCTGTTACTTTTCTAAGACATTCCTTGCTGTTCATGACCTTGACAGTTTTGAGAAGTACCGCTAAGGTGTTTTGTGGGAAAAAAAAGAAAAGTCCCTCTATTTGGTTGGCCTTATGTTTTTCTTATGACTAGATGGGGGTTATGGGTGTTGGGAAAGAATGTCACAGAGAGGAAGTACCTTTCTCATCACACCATATCTGGGACACATGCTATCAATACGGCTTACTACTGATATTGTCAATCTTGATCACCTAGCCAAGGTAAGTTTTGCCAGGTTTTTTCACTTTAAAAGAGCAGCAGTGACTTTTTAAAAAATCTTTCCATAATTGACTCTTTAGAAGTGAGTCACTAAGCCCTGCCCACACTCAAAGGGGCAGGGGAAAGATTTGGGTATACCTCCTGGAAATAGAGACATCTATTTACAACTCTGTGAGGGAGATTCCCCGCTTCCCATTTGTGTGTTTATTTATTCAATTGTTTGTTTATTTCAATATAGACTCATAATTTATATCAGTATGGATCATAAAAATGTATGCTTTGGGTTATAATCCAATTCTATGTTGTTTATTTTCTTGCTGAAATGGCTCCAGCTTTGACCATGGAGAGTTTGTTCAGGTTGGCTCCTATGCCCTTTTCTGTGCCCTTAATTTTTTGTTTTTCTAGCACTTCCTTACTTAATGTAACTACAAGGTACTCCAGAAGCATCTCGAATTTCCTCTGTCCCAGTCCTAGGATCTATCATCTGTTTTTATCTGTTTTTAAGGATAAAAGAAAATTATTCTCTTTAACCTAAAAATGGGCAAATTCAAAGATATCTCAAAATATCACTTGTGTTTAGATTTGGTAGAGATCAATGAAGTGGCTATTTTGAGGAGCATTTTTTTGAAGAGGCATCAGATCTCCTAATGGAGCTAATGACATTAGATGTTATAAGAGTCATTAAAGTTTAGAATCTGGTTGGATAATTGATCCATTTTTGCAACTCCAAATATTTTCGTGACAAACTTCTAGCCAAAACATCTATATGTATATGCAGGTGAAATTAGGTATTCTGTTGCCAAGTCAAAGAGTAGGTCTCAGCTGGGATAGCAACCACCAGAGAGAAATTTACATTGAGTCTTGAAGGAAAGGGGATTCAGTTGAAATATTAGTTGGGTTATGTTTGTGAGGGTATTTCAGGATGAGATAAGTATTCGACTCAGTGGACTCAGCAAAGTCAATTGCCCTCCCCATTCAATCTGTTAAGAAACTGAAAACAACAATCATTTATGGATTCACAATTCTGTATGTTGGCAATCTGGGCAGGCTTCCCCTGGGAGGTTCTTCTGCTGGTTTCTGCTGGGCTCAGCCATGTGGCCATCCAATGCCATCACCCAATTGGGTGATGCCAGGCAGATGGAAGGAGTAACTTGTGTTGATAGCTTTACAGTTTGTGGTTCCTGTCTGTTAAAAGAACTGACTATACCTTGTTCCTAGGATTCTCAAAATATATCTGTATACTTCCAACTATACTGCCTGAAGTTTTGATAATTCAAGTGAGTTTCTGTTCCTTTAGACAAAACAATGACCAAGGCAGGTTTCTTTAAGATTTCATTTTAATGTCTGTATTAATTAGGAAACGTATTACTTGTCCCTCTAATAACAAAACTCAACATCCCGGTGATTTAAAATAATAAAAATACAATTCCTGCTCATCCAGCAGAGGTGGCAATGGATGCCATCTCCCTGGCATCACCCAATGTGTTAAGGAAATGAAAATGACAATCACTTATTGATTCACAGTTCTGTTGGCAATCTGGGCAGGCCTCTGCTGGGCCATTCTTCTGCTGGTCTCTCCTGGGCTCAGCGGTGGGACAGCAGTCAACTGGTGGGTTAGCGGAGTGTGGCAGCCTGGTATTGCCTCACTCACATGCCTGCTGGTGTGTTCTGACTGTCAGTGAGGCCCTCCCTCCACACGGTCTTTCATCCTCAAGGAGGCGAGCCTGGGCTTCTTTGCCCCCAATATATATTTAATTTTTGAGTTTTGTGCTTTCAAAGCCAGTGTTTTTCAAGTCTGGATTCAGATCACAAGTCATATAGAGGCTTGTGCTTTTGAACAAGCAACTTAACTGCTCCAAACCTTTGTTATGCTGATAAAAGGAGAACAAGTACTAACTACTTAATGCAATACCTGGCAAGTGGAAAGTCTCAAACACCATCAGCTACTACAATGAGTTTGATGTTGTTGTTATTTTTAACACTATTATTAAATCTAAAACATCCCTTCCCCGCAATGACGTTAGTTGTGATCATGTGACTGGCTTCTGGCTGAAGGCATGTAAGAAGAAATGACACAAGCCATTTGTAGGCCTGACCCAGGAAAATTTCTCTGTAATCCTCTCCATACTTTCTCCATCTTGGTCTGCCAGCTGGATGGTACAAAAATTCTGAAGAGAACTTGGAGACCCTAAGGAATCAGGAGCCACAAATCGGAAGGGTCCAGGGTCTCTGTGTGTACCTGTGAAAGGTCATTCCCTGAGCATCCACATCTAGTGCATGAGCAGGTATTATATTTTTATTATTTTAAATTACTGAGATGTCGAGTTTTCTTATCAGAGGGACAAATGATGCACATCCTAATTAATACAGACATTAAAATGGAATCTTAAAGAAATTTTTCTTGGTCTTTTTTTTCTAAAGAAACAAACTCACTTGAGTCATCAAAGATTCAGGCAATATAGTTGGAAGTATGCAGATGTATCTCAAAAATCCTAGGAACAAGTTACAGACAGTTCTTATAACAGACAGGAACCACGAACTGTAAAGAAGCTATCAACACGAGTTACTCCTTCCATCTCTCTGGCAGTACATGGAGGCTGTTTTCTGGTTTTCTGCATGCTCTTTACCTATTTATTTCTATCTACAGACTGGCTTTCTTTGCATCTCAGGTTGTCCTAGAGACCCTCTCAGAGAAGATGACTGGCTCAAGCTTGACCAAAATGTACTCCCTGGTCCAATCAGCTGTGACTAAGAGTCAGAGCCACCTTGCACAACAGTCAGTTCCCATAGAAAGAAGGGGACCCCAAAAGTGTCCCTAGGAACATTAGTGGGATTAGACAGAACTCTCTGGGGTAGGTGTCAGTGAGACCAACACTTCCCATTTTACTTTATAAGTAGTCCATCGTTTTTACAACTGGCCCATCAATGGATTAAAAATATATATATACATTTAGTGGAAGAATCTTCTCTTCACTTGTCTATTATAATTAAGACTATGTTGTATTTTTAAAATACATTTTTTTGTAAGAATAGTATTATGTTCACAGCAAAATTGAGGGGAGGGGACAGAGATTTTCCATATACTCCCCACCCCGCAACATGAATCGCATTCCAATTCATCAATATTCCCTACCAACGTGGTACATTTGTTACAACTGATGAATCTAAGGTGACATATTATTATCACTCAAAGTTCCTAGTTTACACAAGGGTGCACCCTTGATATCCCTTGGAATTTCATCTAAATTATTAAGATGTTATATTCTAGGCTGTTGAAGCAACGTTTGTCACTATATCATCCGTCAACCAATTTTACTTTTGTGCTGTTGAACCTCACTCAGACAAAACGTAGAATGTTTTATTGAAATATTTGAAATTTTCTACTGGCCTTGACATTCGGACAAGAACAATTTGTGGGAAACCCATCTCATTACTCCCAGGTAATAGGATTCATGCAGAGTGTTCGCAACACACTGATGCTGTCTTAATGCTGAACAATGCTAGGTTTTAAGCGTTGGAAAGTGGATATCTCCTGAGTTTACTCTCGAGCTCCCCACTGGAATGATTTTATACTTTAGCTCTCAGTGGGAATCTGCCTCCAGCTCCCCAGCTAGATTGCTCTGCTACATTAGGGGCCAATCAGAAGAAGTTGTTTATCTCTCAGAAGAGTATGAGCTGTTGTTTCCCAAAACACTTAGTGCTCCCTTTTCAGAGACATAAACTGTCATTTTCAGTAAGTAATTTCTATTGAATTGCTGGTGCCAGATAACTGAGGATGATAACAAGGGTGAGATGGTTGCCATGAAAAACTGTTAATCATATAAAATGTGATGGCCCTTCTCAGCAAAGTAACACAGGGACAGAAAACCAAACTCTGCATGTGCTCACTCATAAGTGGGAGTTGAAAATGAGAACATATGGACACAGGGAGGGGAACATCATGCACAGGGGACTACCTGGGAGGGGGGAAGGGGAGTGAGATCATTAGGACAAATACCTAATGCATGTGGGGCGTAAAACCCAAATGACAGGTTGATAGGTGCCGCAAACCACCATGGCACATGTATACCTAGGTAACAAAGCTGCACGTTCTACACATGTATCCCAGAGCTTAAAGTAAAATTTAGAACAATGTGATGGTTCATCCTTAGCTTGTACAAGTAGGGATGACAGAAATGACACCAGAGAGAGGGAAGCACCACAAACTGATTACGGAGTGTCATTCCAGGGGTCTTTTTCCAGAGATACCTCCCTGTTACTGAGCAAGGGACAAGAAGTGGGGTGGGAAAGGTGACATTCCTTCTCTTAAAACGGACTGAAGGGGTCAAGCACAGTGGCTCATGCTTGTAATCCTAGCACTTTGGGAGGCCGAGGCCGATGGATTGCTTGAGGTCAGGAGTTTCAGACCAGCCTGGCCAACATGGTGAAATCCTGTCTCTACTAAAAATACAGAAATTAGGCATTGTGGCACACACCTGTAATCTCAGCTACTCGGGAGACTGAGGCAGGAGAACTGCTTGAACCTGGGAGACGGAGGTTGCAGTGAGCCGAGATTGTACCACTGCACTCCAGCCTGGTTGTTAACCGGGGTATACTCTGTCTAAAAAAAAAAAAAAAAAAAAAAAAAAAGACTGAAGATTTCTGCCTTCCCTTAGATTGGGGCTGTGAATATGAGAGGCAGATTTGAAATAGAATCAGCAAATTAAGACATATCCAGAGAGGGGAGAGCTTTCAGAAAGTCTGAAGTTGCTGGCCAAAACTGAGGCTCAAGGAAAGTCAGAGCCGTGGAAACTGGCCACATGCTGCAAAGACCCATGAGATATCTGGACCCGAATGGGTCAGTCAACCACAGAGCAGGTGGAGGATAGTCAGAAGAGCAGGAGGGTCGGGAGATCTCAGCTACCATATTTCCATTTATCAGTTGTTTGTTGTGTGTTATTCGCTATTTTTGACTTCTTTTCTGATAACTTTGTGGTAGAGAGTCCTGAAGAGTGGGAGGCCCAGGCTATACCTTTCACATTCTTCAGAGGGTCCCAGGGTGCCCATAAGGGCAAGCTTGCCAGAAAACTAGCAACAGCACCCATATGCAGCACTTACCAGGGAGAGGCCCTTTACTAAAGGCTGCATGTCTCCACCAGAGCCCTAGAAGAAGACATTATCATCATTACATTACAAATAAGGAAACCAAGGCTCCCGGAGGCTATGGGATTTGGCACACCTGAGACATGAATCTCGCTCTCTGTGACTTCAGAGCCCGCCTGTAACCATAGAAATCTGCTTCTCCCTAACTGTGTGGGATAATCAAGGAAGGTACATTCAACTTTTAATTGCATGAAGTGTTCTGATATGGTCCAAGAATCAATAGCTATATATTTCTTGCTTCTTTGTTTTGCCTTGAGACGCTTTGTGGAGGAGCTGCCTTTGGTTGGAATGGTTGGATCAAAGACATTATTTCAGGGCAAAGCAGAGCTCTCAGAGATGCACAGCCAGGGGCATTACAGGCAGCAGCAGCATGGCCACAGGTAGAAGCATGAGAATCAGAGCCTGGTGAAGCTCATGTGTGAACTCCTCCTAGGAGCCTCAAGGTTTGGGTGTCCCGGGAATGAGAATGGTCCGCAGAGTGCTGATGAAGCAGCAGTAGGCAGGACTGGGGTTGTCCCCAGCTTGAGAGCAAGGGCCCTGCTCCCGCGGTGCTGGGCTTTGGGTGAGGTTAGGAGGAAGCACTTACTGCACAGTGTAGGGGAAGGGATGATGGCCCTAAAGAAGCAAAGACATCAGGAAGAACCACACCATGCAAATGCCTTGGGGATACTATTTTTCAAGATGCTGGTTCCTGCCACCCACCCCCGACAGTTTGAAATTCAGCAGAAACAACACTGTTGGCAACATTTGCTGCTGACTGTCTGGGAGGGTATGTTGTTATCTTATCAACCCGGCTGACTCAGAGAAACAGACAGCAAGGAGGGGTGAGAGTGTAGCAGATTAGGTGGAATCTGGGGTATTCCCCAGTCCGGGGTTATGATTCTGGGATGACATGATGCCTATTGATGTAGTCTACTATTGGGCCTTGTTTTGGGAGCCCCTGCCCCCCAAACTCACTTTGGCTGCCATGATCCAGGACCATAGGTGGCCGTTTTACCTAAGAGTCTTCCTCTCCCTGGGAGTATCCCTGTGGTCCTCTGCCTCCTTGACCTCTCTGTGCAGTGCTCTTGGTATCTGGTCATTTAATGCCACAGATTGTACAGAAGACCTCTGTGTGAACCTTTGAAATGGTCTAGACCACTCCCATCCCATTCTTCCTTCCATTACTGGAGTTTATGGACAATGCATTGTTACAGAAAACCCATTCCTGCTTTCTTTGGAGTCCATGGGTTTTAAGAAGCAAATTCTAGCAGGGCTAAGAGCCTGCAAGGGTAATGAATAGATGACTAGAAGTAAGTCAATTAACAGACCTCAGTAGAACATGGTCTTTTTAAGTCCTCAATTGCCTCACCCTGCCGCAACCGATGTGGAAGTTCAGCCAGCACCTGCAGACCGCTCAGAGCACATCACAGAGCACAGCTCTCAGGGGGATGCTTTTCCTTTGGATTTGGGCTGCCTGGCCTTTGTGTGTCACCCAGAAGAAGTGAGGCCCACCCACGCCATAAGAGTTGCTGAGCTGACCAGGCGTGGTGGCTCACGCCTATAATCCCAGCACTTTGGGAGGCTGAGGCAGGCAGATCACCTGAGGTCGAGAGTTCAAGACCACCTTGACCAATATGGAGAAACCCCGTCTCTACTAAAAATACAAAAATTAGCTGGGCATAGTTGTTCATGCATATAATCCCAGCTACTCAGGAGGCTGAGGCAGGAGGATTGATTGAACCCAGGAGGTGGAGGTTGCAGTGAGCCGGGATCATGCCATTGCACTCCAGCCTGGGCAACAAGAGTGGAACTCCATCTCAAAAAATAAAAAAAATAAATAAATTTTAAAAAATAAAATAAGAGTTGCTGAACCAAGTGGGAACTGCCCCATGGGGACACATCCAAGGCACTCCTACAGGAGAGATGATGATGCTATGGAAGTGAGAGCAACAGGCAACTGGACTTCTGCAGGAATATACAGTGATTCAAATTCACCATGCTGCAACTGGGAACTTGCTCAGGGCATAAGTCCACCTATGCCAGCTAGAGGCAGGCACCATCACCCTATGCAGGAGTAAGCAGAAGGAGCATGGGATTTAAGTTTAAGCCTAGGGCAGACAGGACTCCCAGTGACCCTTGGTTCCTACATCATAAACATTATGCTCCCGATGCGGGACTCAGGAGGAGCAGGGCTGCCGTGCCCTGTGGGCGAGGGTGCACAAGGGACATCCTAGGGCAGAGGTAGGGTGGTTGCAGGCTGTGGAGCAGCAGGGCTGCAGTGCCAGTGAGACCCAGCAGGCCTCCAGGAAAGGTCACTGTGTCTTGCCTACCTTGGGACACACAGTTGCAGGCTCTGGCAGCTGTGGACATCAGCAGTTAGTGCCAACAGGGCATCCTGTGATCAATTAGGATAAGGTTGTGTTCAAAGAGTCAAGAGGATGCAGAGAAGAAAAAGGCATCTGTATCCAGGCATGAGGACCCCATTCCGCCACTGCCCTAATGACAACATAGGACACCCGTGGTGTCTAGATGCTATCTTGAAAAGAAAAACTTTGCTGGCCAGGAGGTATGGGACAAAAGAGAAGGTATTAGGGGGAAAAAAAAAACAAAACAAACAAACAAACCTTGAAAAAAATTGGCATTTTCTTTAAAAAGTGGCATTAATCCAAAATAAGACTACGTTTTAAATGATGTACATTATTAGGCAGTTTGGTCACCTAGAATGATGCTGCCCAATGTAACGGCCCATAGCTGCATGTGACAATTTAGATTTCAATCAGCTAAAACTAAATAAGATTCAATTCCTCAGTGGCACCAATCACATTTCAAGTGCTCATAGCCACACATGGCTGTTGGCAGACATTAGACAGAGCAGATATGGGTCATTTCCATCATCACAGAAAATACCACTGGACAGTGCTGGTCTAAAACAGAAGCCCAAGACAGCAGGCCTTTTCTCTGTCTTATTCACCACAGTATTTGCAGCCTTCTAGAGAGAGCCAAACACATAAATGAAGATGGTCAAGACTTTTCCTAAAGTACAGCTCTTCAAAATATGGTCCTCATCAACCTGTCCTGGATTTGTTTCTCATTATTTATTCATTCTTTAAACATGGGTTTATATTTACTGGTGTCCCAGGCGCTCTGCTCAATGCTGAGGATGAAAAATAAAACATAATCCCCATCCTCACAGAGCTCACTTCTACTAGGAAGACAACAAATCTGCTAGAAAATTGGTCCACCCAATAATTACAGCTGGATAAAAGTACTATGAAGGAAAGAAACATGGTGGGAAGGACCACAAGCAGCTGCTCCCAATAGAGTAGTTGGAGAAGGTATCTCTAAGCAGGGGACACTCCAGCCAAGACCAGAAGCTCCTTCAATCCCTCTTCCCAGTCTGTCACAGTGGGTAGTACCTAAAAGCTCTCAATCAATAGTAGTTGGGTGAACCACTGAGAAGGAGCCAGGTATTCAAAGGGTCAGGGGAAGGGCATTGTTGGCGAATTATGTCTGAAACCTTTAACATGAGACTGAGCTCTGTCAGTGTGAATAGCAGAAAGAATACCACTAAGCCTTGAGCAGAATCAGCAGGTAGGAGAGAGAGGTGAGTTGGGATTTGAAGTAACGTGGGGGCTTCTTGCTTAGGGGCGCATGCTGTGATCTGATGTATGTTTAAATAAGACCACTCTGGCCACTCCACAGAGACTGCATTGGGATGGAGAACAGGTAGCAAGAGCAGAAGTAGGGAGTTCCATGACCTTGGGCAGCACCCACTGAAGAGATGATGCTGATGCCAGCTTGGAACAGGCTGAGAGCTGTGGGCATGGAGATGTGGCCACACCCCACTATGTGTCAGTCAAATTGGACTTACTGTTTCCAAGGTTTTTACTGCTGTCCTTCCTGTTCTGCTTCCCATCTCCCTCCCCACTTCTCCCTCCTCAGCTTGGGATGCTCTTCCCTCTCATTTTCACTTTCAGAATTCCACCTTACCCTTCAATCTCTTCAGAAGTTATCTTCCCCCTTGGCAAAGTCTTCCCTGATTGTTGTGGCTGGGTATGATTTGTCCATGCTTGGAAACGACACTGCACTGACTCCATATGCCATCTGCATACGCAGCATTCATCGCACTCTGGTTGAATTTGGTCTTCTGCACTGCGTAGAGAGCAACTAGATGACTTGGGCCTCATAAACATCTTCCTGCACCCTCTTTTGGGGTTAGCGCCTAGTCCACTCTCTTAGATATGAGTACTCAAAAATATCTATTGAAGGAACAAAGGACTGACTGTCTCTGTGCTTGCTGGTGTGTCTCTTTCCATTTAACATCTTATTTTTATTTGCATAATCCCACTTCTTTGAATATCATTTGCTAACCAACTCGATGGAGGAAATACAAAACTATTCTTTTAAACATAGGATCTGTCCCTGGTGGGCTGCACTTGGCAGCAGCAACGGTCTGAAACCTCCAAAGGCTTGGTAAGAGCTGTGAGGAAGTGCAAAATGTGTTCAATTAACTCTCGTTACTCAAAGTAAATGGAGGTACTTAAGCCAAGAGTCGTATATTCTCAATTGCTCTTATGACCAGTCAGTGAACTCCTTAAACACGATTTATTCATCTCAGTTCATGCAGCATGGCATGTGCCTGAGCACAGTAGGCTCTCCAGACATGTTGGTTGAATGGATAAATAACCATATGAGCATTGAGCCTTCTGCTGGTTCCACTTGGAAGGCAATAAACCCCATGGTGGTGGCTCGCTCCGGAGTTGAAGAGTCCTCTGGAGGCAGGTCTCACCACCTTAGAGAAGTTAGCACTACCATTTTAGTGCACAGTCTTGCCCAATTTATGTGTTAAAAGTGTGCAGCAAGTAGGTAAAAATGCAAAGATGAATCTGATCTATTGTTTCTATCTTACCCATCACCTGCCACCGCGGAGTATTGTTTTCTCTCTATTACCTTCATTCATCTTTTTCCTTGCCCTGTAGCCATTTTTCAGGGTTCCTGGCAAGGGGCCACCCTCCCTCCCTCATCTGATCAGGCCAGAGGACACCGTGAGTTGCTCTTTCCCCTTCTTCTTCTTTGTTTTCTTTCATAAAGGCTTTTTGTGCATGTTATTCGCAAACATTAGCACTGCGCCGCTTTTTGGCATTAGCTTAGAGTGTCTAATTTGCGATATCTTACAGTTAATTACTCATAGTCTTAATTTCAGGAGCAAAAATGAGAGGATCTCCATGCAGGAAGCTGAAAATGAGGCTCTATGTGCAGTACGTGTTTGGCCCAGGTCTTCCATGAGTATTCTAAGTTTGCTACCATCCCTGAAATAAGTGCTTCACGCCTCCTCTTTTTTTCCTCGTGGTGACGGGAGGGGAGGGGGTTCCTCCTATTTTCTGCAACTGTTTACTTAGGCAAGCATCAATAATTCAGGATACCAGCTCCCTTTCTGAAAGCCCAGGTGAGGGCAAAGGGCTCAGCACCAGGCCAGCAGCTCATTTGCTCACTCCTGCAAGACTCCACAGAGATCGCACCAGGCTCCTGCCTGGCCAGACCTCAGCCACACTTGAAGAGGGGAAGACAGTAAGCATTGACTTCAGAGTTCAGGTCTCCTTTGTTTTCTTTCCTTAGCCACTTACCAGCTTCCCTGAATCTATGAGAATGCCAGAGGCCATCTCTGGAGTGAGGCCTCTCTTGTCGGTTTTGAGCTGCTGCATGCCACCTAGAGCAGTCTCTGATCCCAGCCTCGGACCCAGGCTTCTTAAACCAGGCCAGGTAAGGAGACTTTTAATTTATTACTTAATTTGACACATATTTATGAAACTCAGAGATGAAAATGTGGCCGTGACTTAAGAGAGGCAGAATTAAAGCCTGAGCTATACTTTAAGATCTGGAAGGAGACTGAGACATAGTCTTAGATGTGTGTAAGTTTCAGGACTGCAGGGACCTGTGTAAACAGGCATTTAAAGAAGACTCTTCCTCCTGAAATGATTCAAGGTGCTGGGTCTCTTTGTTCTGCAATTGAGTCTGGTTTCTCCAGGAAGTCCTCAAACATCTCTCCTTAGGTTCAAAATGTCTCCTTGAAAATAAGACCTAACCGGTTTGAAACATTACTTGGGATTTCTAATTTAAAGTGTGAGAAATGACTCCCACTCCCAGGATAAAGACACAGGCACATTTGTCCATCTCTGCCATCCTTTCCATCCCCCAGCTCTACATGCCCCACTCCTACGTTCAGCCAGGTCACTTGTAACCTCTGACTGAGGAGGGTCATCTCTCTTCTCAAAAATATCTAGAGAAGACTCAAGAACTTTCTTTGATATCTCCACTCCCCTATGCAGTGATTCTCACCAGCAATACAAACTTCTTATTCCCACCAAAAGACTCATACCACCATTGAGAGCCCTTCTTCTCTTTCATCTGTCACAAGCAATCAATGATGAATCATTTGCCACCATTCTTCTGATATTCACACTTTTATTAACTTGAAGGTGTTTTACAGTTGTGTTTATGGTTTTGCTTCCGTGACCTCTCTCCTGCAGCTGCCTAACTAATCTTTCCCTGCCTCCATACTTTGTCTAGTCCAATGTATACTGCAAATAACTATTGCCAGTCTAATCTCTTTATGACATAGTTCTGATCAAGTCACTCCCCAACCCATCCCTCCCCCCATCAAAGGCGTGCGGCTAGTAAGTGACTTGAGCGAGATCTCGTAGGAGATCCAACCTGATACTCATGCCTTACACCAAGCTCTAGGCGTTTTCCTAGCATCTCCTTTGTTCTCTGATACCTCCACCATTCACCTCTTAAGACTCTCAACCCAGCAGGCTACCTTCTGTTTGCATTTCTACCTGTCAACATCCTGTCCATTCACTGAGTGTCACAGGAGAATAGTAGTTTGTTACGTAGGGTCCTTGGCCTTCTTGCTCATAGTAGGTCTAGTTAGGAAGAGAGACATGAACACAGACATGTCAATGCACACTGGGCTTTGGGGCTGCTAAGGGGATACAGCATAGGAGCCCTTAGCCTTTGCAGAGATGACATGTAAATGACTTCTTGCTGGGCAGGAAAAAGTTGGCCATATGAAGAAGTTGGTGGAAGGGTATTGCAGATAAAGGAAACCACATCAGCAAAGGAAAATAAAAAGGGTTCATTAAAGTACATAGCATAGAGTCCAGAGGGGCCCAAGCCATTATCAAGAACTTCCAACGTAGCAAGAAGGCTTTGCACCACACTCTTGGCTTGGCCTATCTTGTTTCACTCACCTCATACCCTGTAAGGTGGATACTGTTAACATCGAAGCTGTTTTACAGATGAAAACACTGAGACACAAAGAAATGGAGTAACAGCCAAGCTCACACAGATAGTAAGTGTGGAGCCCAGCTTTAAACCCAGGAATCTGACTGCAAAAACTAAACTCTACATAACTATTCCTCTTCAGTTGAGAATGCATTACAGAAAAAGACCAAGATGGCTTCAAAGTTCTGTAGTTAGTGGGTTCCAGGTCTGCCTTTGCATCCATTACCTGTGCCACGGAGACTTTCTGGGTTTTAGTTTCTTCATCTATAGCCGTGTTTCTCAACACGGAGTGATTATACCTGCTCCCTGCTCCAGCCCTGGGATACATTTTGGATTGATACAGTGGAGGTGGGGTGGAGGGAGTGCTATGACATCCAGGGGCTAGAAGCCAAGGATGCCGCTCGACCTTCTGCAATGGACAGCAACAGGGCCCCCACCACAAAGAATGTTCTGAACCCCAATACCAATAGCACTGAGGCTGAGGAAACCTGCTTTACGGAGAGGGCTTATGACCCACACATGCGGCCCACATCACTGACTATTCTAAGTGTTCCAGGAGCTAACATGCACAAAACTCCCATGGCAGAAACTATTGGCTGAAACTGCAAAGTTCCCAAGGGGACCTGATCCTTTCAGGTGGATCTTCTTTGAGTTTACTTCCATGACAAGATTCACATCCTCCATGAACCCCGTGTTTTCTTCAAATAAAGTCCTGCAGGGCCACGTGGCTGCCTGGGCTGCTGGCAGCAGCTCCTCAGCTCCTGCTGTGCTGGGTTTTCTCTTGGAGGTTGCACCCCTTGCCGTGACTGTGTTTCATCTCGCCTGTTCCTGGCACTGCCTCTGACAGCTGGACTTACTGAGAGACCAGGCCCCAGATGAAAATTCTCAGCACGGCCCCACCATGCTCCCTGGCCCAACCCAGGCTAGAGCAAGACAGTCAGACATTTCTTCTCTGCTTTAGTATTCGTCTTTCTTTCCCCAGTTATCTGTATTTACTTTGAAAATCATTTCCTCTGTTTCACTCCGTTTTCCTTTGAGCCCAATTGCCTGCTCCATTCTCTGTCCCTTCTGTTTATTTCTACTTCTCATTTTTCCCATTGATCAGATGCCCTGGAAATAGAGCAGGAACAGAGTGTTCCCTGTAATATTTGGTTACACTTAATATTTCTCAGCAAAACGTTGCCTTGGAACACCAAGCAGTAAAAAATCCAGTTCTGCTCTGCTTACACTGGACATGGGCTTCAGCACAGGCTCCGATTCATTTCGGATCTATTTCCTCCTTAGAGGGGAGTCACACCCAGCCTACAGCAGGAAGGTGCCTCAGTAGGCGCACCGCCAAGCGTGTGCACAGAAAGCCATTTCCTCAAATAAGTGAGTGGCTATAACACACTAGGTGCTCGACTGAATAAAGATATGGAACCCTGTGAAAGTGCCAGATGAATATGCTGTTGAATCCTACGACTCCTCTGTAAACACAGTTTTTCTAGATCAGCTTTTGCCATCAGAGCTACTAATCCTAATTTTTCGTGACACCACTTGATGATGTGATTCAAACTGTGAACTAATGACACTCATGCTATAGTCGTCTTTACAGGCCTCTTTGGTGAGCTGATGGAAGCTAGGTAACTTTTCTCCAGAGTTGCTTCGCCTGCCTCACAGACTCTTCTGAATGTTCTGGGCGCTAATGTGGATGAAACTCATTACTTAGGAATGCATTTGCCAGAGCCCATTGGCTTAAACCGCAGTCTCTGAGGGGACCCAGTCCTCCTGGGTGGATCTTCTCTGTGTTTGCTTCAGTGATAGAATCCACTTCCTACATGAACCCCATGTTTTCTTTAGAATACAATATCTAGTTAACCCTCAGCAGGATCCCATCCACGAAACCCATGGTTTCAAACTGAAGAACCAGTCTCTGCCTTCTTGGTTTAGAAAATACCACTAGGGAATGCTGTGAGTGAAGCATTGTTTAGTTACGTTAACAGAAACCAGCAGCAACACAATAACATAAATGCTTACTCAAGCCCATCAACGGTTCTCACCCAAAGTTTCTCTTTGGCATAAAGACATATTTTCTTGTGTGGCTTAAAAAAGCCGTGAAGACGTATATGACAAAGAAAGACATTGAAAAGCAAGAGATGAGGAAACACATTGAACACCAAGGTTTTCGAGGAAGCCTATCCTCATCTCTCACCTAATGGAATGGGGTTAACAAGTGGCCCATCAGGCACTGAGGAAGTTATAGGGGCAACTCTGAACTAAAGTCTCAAATATGATACGATGTGAACATGATCATAAATGCCCCAGGTAGAATTCTGGCAGCCACCCACTAGACCACAGACCCCCCACAACCAGATCTTTATCTTCGTCCTACTCTCTTCCACTAGGTTGAGGAGTATTCAGTTCTAAGTATCGGTATCACTACCCCTACCCCAGCCTTCTAAGGAGGTAGAACCCTTTATCTGCTGAGTCAGCCATGAGACTTACATCATGGGCATGGGGGAGGAGGCTGATGGAGCTCCCAAGTTGTAGTCAGAAAAAAGGGAGTGGGTAGGGGATGGATGGGAGAGAAAACCACTCAAGGTGAAGAGAGTGGAGGTTGGGAAACCTCCATAGGGAGAGGGGAAAAAGCAAAGCCATGGAGAAGTTTTTGGTTTTGTTTTGTTTTAATTAAAGCTCCCCTTTACTTGGGCTTCTAGAAGCTCCCATGTCATTTAAAGTGATTAGAACTGGAGAGAAACTCACAGGGTGGCCAGAGAGTTAAAATGTCAAATTCTTTTGAACCATGCTTTTATCTGCAACTGAGATGCTTTATCTTCTGTGCTGCTTGGAAGATACAGATAAAATCCACGCACTTTCCCTAGTAAAAGGTCCCAATCCCCTTAGTAACACAGGCATTGCCGAAGAGAATCAGCATCATGCACATGTGTGGATTTCTCTTCCTTTCCTCTCCTTCTGAGTAAAGCAGGCCCTCATGGTTTAAGCAGCAGAAAGAAAAAGTGAGAAATGAAGAATCATGGGCAGTGCAGGGCAGGCACTGGGGGAGGCAGCTTATACCCAGAGAAGATTTGCAGACCTCAGAGCCAGGGTCAAGGAAAGGCATGCCTTTCCCCAGCTCTTCTGCCTCTCCATTTACCATGGCAGGGGAGAGTTTTTCCACACAGTTAAGCCCATAGTGGAGGTGATAACACACTCCAGCGCCGGACTCCGCACCTCTGAGGCAGCCCTTCTGATTATCTCAGAGGGAGAGAAGCCAAGCCCTTTTCTTTTCACATCCTCCTGTCTTTCAGGCCCTCCATGCCTTGATTTCAAAGCTTTCTGAAACAAATGTGAAGTTGAAAGGATAGACTTCAATTATTTTATTTTGTAAAGGTTAAAAAGGTTCTTGTAAATGACTGATGCAAATGCTGGAAACCCAGTTAAAACAACTGGATACCAGATGGCAAAGGAGAGTGGTTTACTGTAAAGTATTACAGAGTAGGAGCTCATTTACAAGAAGCAATTACACAAACAGCCCTGAGTATCCAAGATCCCATAAAAGAGTGGCTGGGGTGGAAGTGCAGGATCAGCTGAGCATGGGTGATTTCCACATCCCAATGTGAACAGTGTGATTGTTACCTTACCTGTTGCCCTTCTACCTGGCTATGATTCCAAGTCTAGGCTGGCCTGCCAAGAAGCACAGAGGCACAGCCCTAAACAGAGATGCTTGCACTTTGTCCATCACTTAGTGGCCTAGGGGAGTTTCCTCATAGGAGAACTTCATCAATATGAGTGTAGGCAGCTGGCATCATTGTATTGAAGCCTGGGGAACTTGGTTTTTATCTCAGGTTGAGACAACAGGAGAAAATCCCATTACAATCTGGATGCCTTTTTTTCCCCTCATTGTTTCTTTAAATTGAAAACAAGCATAATACAATTTGCTGTTCATGTTCATTCCTAGATATGCTCTTGCATGCATGTAGACACGGTATGTAAATCGCAAAAGCGAATCATGAAGCTGTAGCTGAGAATTTGACATTGTAGTTTCCTGCGCTACACACACATAAGGTCTGAGCTGACCTGGCTGCCCTCCTCCATGCTAAACCTCCTGGTCCCCATTTCAGTGTGCTGAGCCCAGGTCCCTGTTTCCAACTGCCATGACCTCTCCAAAGTCAGTCCTCTGGCTTATCTCACCTTGGCTTAGACTGGGCAAACCTTTCCGTCTGCTTATCAACTTGACTGTGATCTGTGCTGGAAAGAGACCATGTACTCACTCCAGAACACAATCTCAGGGCAGGTGTGCCTTTGGGGAGGCTTTCTACAAACCCATACATATCCTAGGCATTATTCTGTATCAGAGCCTCTTCTGAGGGGAAATTACAGTCAAGAATGTAAGTTTCACCTTGCCAAGGCAGTGAGGAAAACACTTGTATGCAGGTGGGACTTCCAGGGCCTGGAAATCATAGTAACCATAATCATGGCCAGTTAAAATATTTTGATCCTGGAGAAAGCAGGATTAGAAACCAGACTACCACACTCATACACCCTAGGAGCTCCTGCAGACCCTGGTCCAACAGAGAGGGCCTCCCTCAAGACACACTGAAATGAAGCTGGCAGATCAGAACCTAACAGAATACACCTGAAAAAAGCATCTGATCCTCAAACCTTTATCAATTGATGAATGAATACACAAATGCAGTCTATAAATGCAATGGAATAGTATTTAGCAATAAAGGAAAGTAGGACTATTTAATGCTACAATGTGGATAAATCTGGAAAATATGATGCTAAGTGAAAGAAATCAGAAACAAAAGATTTGCATATTACGTAATTCCATTCATGTGAGATGTCTAGAATAGGCCAACCTATAGAAACAGAAAGTAAAACAAAGGTTGTCAGGAGCAAGGCACGGGTGGGAAGTGGCTGCTCATGGTATGAGGTCTGTTTCAAAGGTGACAAAAATATTCTGGAATTAAATAATTGTGATCATTGAACAGCTTTCAAAATATACTAAAAAACACTGGATTATATAAGGATAAATTTATGGAATGTGAATTTTATCTCAGTAAACCAAAAAGCATGGGATGATTCTGCATCCCAGAGGGGAATGGCTCCTACTCTTTTGAGACAACCACAGGAGAACACTGTGTCTCACAAGTTGCACAAAAACCTTCCTAAAACTTTTATGGTAGATTTAGCACTGCAGTTAAAGCTGATTTACATGAGTATCTTTTCTTCTGAGGAGGAGACACATCTTTGGGTATGATAAAGCCAGATTCAAATTCTCGTTCTACATTTTGTGGGAGTTGGGGTCTGAGTGGTATCAGGGACCCTAGTTTGAAGCCAGCCACAGTTTACTTAAGTCCTGAGCTTCCTCAACACAAAGATGCATAATCTAATTTCAACTAGGTCACCTCTGTTCTCAGAGCCTGTGGAATCCCCTCTATCCTCTCCCTTCTATTCCATCTCTCTGAGCTCTAGTTTGTTTGGATCTCAGGAGCTTGTGGAAGTCGTCCCTCCTTCCTTATTTTACCCTCTTCCCTGAGGCAACAGGCTGAGAGTCCATGTCCTCAACACGTGCAGTCAATCCTAGCATCTGCCTCTCCTCCTGCCCTCACCAAACTTCCCAGGCCTGTTAAGTTGCCCCTGACCTCCTCGCACTGAGATCCATCCACTCATCCCCGCTTTCATTCAACTAACACGTACTGAGCACTGGCTATGTGCCAGGCACTATGCCAGGAGCTGGGAGTACAGTGGTGGATGGGGCAGTGAAGGTAAAGCTGGCAATATTCAAGGAAACCAAGCCATTAGATGGAAGTTTCCATCAATCAGTCCACAATGAGCGCTTAAGCCCAGCAGCCTTCACTCCTAGAAGGTGAATACTTAGATTGCTTCCTTTTTCTCACTGTAGTTAAACTTCCAGGGCTCTCTTGACCTCCCAGGCACGTGGTGAATTCCAGTTACCTGCCATTTCCAGTGGGTTGGAGCCATGTGGCTAGTCCTGCCTAAGGGATTACAAGCACAGTAACTCCTTCCACTCACTTACTGCAGCAGTTACAGAAAAGGTTTTGTGTTGAGAGCCAAGCCCTAAGATCAAAGCAGCCTGTATTACTAGGTTGCAACACGGAAGAAGGTTGCCTTGAGGAGTTTCTTAAAGCTGTGGCAGACTCAGCCTGAGTGAGAAATAAACCTCTGTGGTATCAAGCCACTGAGATTGTGGGTGTGTTTGTTACAACAGCATACCCAGGTTAACTCCATCTAGTGCATCCACTGAGAAAACAAGGTTCCAAGTTGCATATAAGCACTCCAGAATATTTTCTGGACAGTTCTTGCAGAAGAGCAAGTCACAGACTACAGCAGTGGTCTTTAATTAAGAAGGAAAAGAGAAGAGTGCAGATTGATTATACTTCATATCAAATTGTGCTTAAGTTATTTAAACAATCAGTTACTCACATACATGGAATTGCAATGACAAATGTTTTAATAATCAAAGTCTGTGCCACTGGTCGTTTGAAATGTGCCCCTGTTTCCTTAAGTACTTACTAGGGGGACCCCAGATGAATTCAGGGGACTCCTTGGAGTGGCTTTTCATCCCAGAGATGTTTTTGTAGCTATACTTTGGCTCTCCAAAAGTTTACATTCAACGTATGCCACTCAAAAATAGCCACCAATGGAAGGCATGACCTTGGGCTGACAATTTATTTAGGAACCAGCAAGGCCAGGATGTCCTATGTCTTTTTAGGCTATTCTCTGCATTGATTCCAGTCAATAGTCTGTTTTAAAAAAAGCATAGGCCAGATTTAAAAAAAAAGAAAATCTGCCTTCCCTTGAGCAAACACAGTAACGTGACAGCTCCAGTGGGTAAATAATGCACTTTTTAAAAGCCTTTCCAAATAGGTCTTTATCCAGCAAGCTGCTTTTATAAGCTACCATTCTTCCTAATATCCACTTATTCAAAACTTCTTAAAAAATGATAGACGTCTATTGAATCTGAAATTTCTGGATTTTCTTTTTTTTTTTTTTTTTTTTGAATCTTAAAGAAGAAATGTATTTTTTTCCCTTTTGGTTAGAGAAAAAGTCTTTCTTAAAATATGATCCTCTCAGATAAATAATGGCAATAAAAGTAAATGGAAAGTGGGAAAGAACATGGTTTCTTAGTGCAGCGTGCAGCACTTTCTAATTGGAAAGGCTAAAAGGGAGTTTTCCTTGGAGGCCTCCCATCTGACTTGAGACCAAGCAAAACAGTGATTTGCTTATGAGCATTGAGGTCTGTTTCCCTTGTTAAAAGGGAAGCTAAGAATGGAAGAAATGTACTAAGTTATAATCCTGTATTACAGCAATGACTTGTGTGGGTATGTCATACATTATGGTGAGATATAGAAATCATAGAATACAGTGAGCAATAAAGATCTTCGAGTCGTCAGTCAGCCCCAGGTGGAAACTGAGTCTCTCATTACTAGAGTCTTGCTGAAGACCACAGCCACCTTCAGCCCACATTTTTTTACTCTTGCTAGCATAGTACTCTGGTTATGTTGAAACACTGTTTCTCTGCTTAAAAAGAAATCTATCCCTCTTAGCTGAGTTTTTCTGGAATTTTGAGGAATTTATGCACCTGTCACAGGAAGGTTTGGGTTTGCTGATGGCTTTGAAAGCCAGAGCTTTGGTAGTTTAGGCCCTCCTGAGGTCCTGTTACCTCATTGGTAATCAAAAATGGATATTGTCACTCTTTTCAAGGGTCTTCTCATTTCCTTAATGAAAAATAATAATTCAGTAATGTTTTCATAATTACTATGACAATATTGTGTGGCAGATAAAAGCAAGAGCAAGACTGGTCTACAACTTAACAGTAGCACTGTTTATGCAAGAGCATGACTGTCCTGTGATTTAACAGTCCCACCATTTCCTCTCCCTCCCTCTTTCTTTCCTTCCCTCCCATCCCATTCTCATGTCCTTGCTACTTGTGCCTTTTCATTTTACATTTTTATTCGTGTGTGATATACATGCAGATAAAGCACTCAGCTCAAGAAAGGAACATGAGCGCCACCCACAAAAGCCCACTTGGGCAGCCATAACACATAGATAGATTTTCCTGTTTTTCTTTTGATAGTAATGGAATCTTCTAATGTACAGCGTTTGTGTCTGACTTCTGTCCCTCAGGCTTATGCTAGTGAGATTCATCTGTTGTAGCGTGTATTGTTTTTTTCCATTTTAAAATCAATTCCCTCCCTGTCTAGGGTACATTTACCTCCATCTTTCTGACTGCTGCTACTCCTCATCTCCTTTGTGCCTTAGGTTTTATTGCCATGTTCTGACTTATTTTCTTTGCTGAGTCAAACATGTTGATTGGACTAGAGCACTGGAGACAGCACACTGTTCCTGGGTTGTGCAGGTGAATGCCTCTCCTCCAGGACCCACCCAGTGGACACACCTGCAGCTGGCCACCTATGCAGGTAAACTATGATACTATGAAAGGTCCCATCTAAAGTGCTTTTAGTAGAGAGGTTGTAGGCACCTGTGATGGTTAATTTTATGTGTCGACTTGGCTAGGGTATGGTACCCACATATTTGGTCAAACATTATTATAGATGTTTCTGTGAAGATTTTTTTTTTTTAGATGAGATTAACATTTAAAAGGTAGACTTTGAGAAAGGCAGATTTTCCTCCATAATGGGAGTGAGCCTTATCTAATCAGTTGAAGTTCTTAATAGAAAAAAGAGTGACCTCACCCAAGCAAAAAAGGAATTCTGCCAGCATATTGCCTGTGGATTTAAACTGCAGTCCTTCTTGGGGTTCCCGCCTGCCACACTATCCTGCAGATTTTGCACTTGCTAGCCTCCACTCTCCCATGGCCAATTCCTTCAAATTAACCTCTCTTTTGTGCTCTCTCTGTATATGTATATGCAAATCCCATTGGTTCTTTATCTCTGGAGAACTCTGACTAATACAGCACTTATCCCCACTCCCAAGCCCATGGAAGACCTTGTTAATTGGCCAAGACATTCTTTCTAGATGAGCCTTCAGAATCCTCTTCAACTCAGTCCTCCAGATATCCATAACCTGTCAATAAGCAAATTGAAACCTCCTTGCTATCCTTGCACTAGAGCAATGGTTCTCAAGAGGGAGAGGGTGATTTTGCCCCCCAGGGGATGCCTGGCATTGTCTGGAGACATTTTTGTTGTCACAAATGGAGAGGGAGTGCTGTTGACATCTAGTGGAAAGAGACCAGAGAAGCTGCTAAATATCCTACAATGCACAGGACGGTCTCCCTTAACAAAGAATTACCCAGCCCCAAGTGTCAGTAGTGCAAAGGTTGAGAAGCATTGAACTAGAGACTCACTCAGACTCAACTATTGAAAGACAAACATCTTTTGGATAAGAAGTATCTTGGTTTCTATCACAGCAATTCTGTATATTAGAGAGAGCTGCTTCTCAGTAAATAACCTGAGAAGTCATTTTGAAATTCTGACATAATGTGGATATAGCATACCCTTTTATTTTACCTCGTGTGTGTAGAGCTATTACTTTTAGCCTTGTCTTCCCTTAATTCCTTTCAAAATTGAGTCACATACTTGAACATGGACACCTTCTTCCTGACACACCAAAATCCAGACAAAATACTTATCAGAGTCAATAAATCCCCTTGACTAAAGGAAACATGCTACAGACCCTGGGAAAGAGGCGATTGGAAGAAATTGATAAATGGCAGCTTCCTGTGCATTGCTGTCAACAGTAACAAAACACATCGGAAGAGCAGAATAAGGTAGTCAATATGGACCTTCCTCACTCCTGGCAAACAAAGGGCTTTCTAACAGAGATTGTCCCAGCTCAGTATTCACCATTGGTTTGGGCAGCAGCATGGTAAGTTTCCCTAAAGATGTGAAGCATTAAGCACTTAGTACAAGAAACCCTGACCATGGGCTTGCTAGATGAGGCTGCCTTTCAAGGATATACTAAAATGATCACTACAAGTTTTCATAAAACCTTTCACATGCTATGTTCTCTAAGGCACAGTACAAAAATGAAGTATTCACAGTAGGTTATTTACTGGATTAAAAAAATATTCTAAGTACAATGTAAGTTATACTTTAGTACATTTATAACATAGGAAATGCAATGTATATGGGAAAGAGGTGTAAGTTAGGGGAGAATGTAAATTAATGTTTCATTAACATGGAATTTCACTGTATTTTAGGCTACAATGTTAATACCCAATAACCAGAGTGGAAAGAAATGGGTAATTCTTTTTATAGTGAAACATTTTCATAAGAAAACTATGTGAATATTCTCTAGAGATCCTAAAGGCAGAGGGAAATGAATTAGGAATAAATCATCTTGGAAATTCATTAATGTTGCTGCAGAATATCAGAAAATCAACATGAGAAACTGACACATTCAAATTACTATAATTACGTTGACTTTATTAAATCAGTTGTTTAATAGTGTTGCCAATGAGAAGAAAGTTATCTACTTGTCAGTTTGGTAGTTTCAGAACTGTCAGTGATTAGCTAAATAAATAAATATTTAAGCAAATTATTTTTATCTCTTCCTGTGATAGTTAAGTAGCTGGTCAATTGTCTTCAATAGATTTTCTTTCTAAAAGCTGCACATAAGAAAGGAAGGTCAACAGATGAGGCATTTTGGTTTGAGTTTCAAGATCCCATTGGCAGAATTTCAGATGTCCTCAAGCCTTGATGACCAAGATACCTAATGAATGAAGCACAGCTGTGATGCACAGAGCTCTTGGTTCTAAATCATAATTGCATTGCACGTGGTCCATGGGAAAAAATTAAAATCTCATCCCTTTTTTCCCAACATACGCCTAAGAATGTCCTAAAATTGTGCAGCTGCTTTGTGCTCCAATAATACACATGACAATAATTGCTGGTGAAACAAAGCATAGGTAGGAAGGTACGATGAAGTTGAAGAGACAGAATAGTGCATCTGTATGTTGGATTGTCTGTGGACTCATTCGATCCATGGACTAAGAAACAAACAATCAGGAAGTAACAGTGGAAGATCTTAGCAGATACACACGCATGTGGTAAAGACGAGGTTGGGATCTGGGGCTGCAACAATTGCAGTTGAGTAGAGTTGGCCATGTTGTGAGTTATCTGGTTGACTTCTGCTTTTTCTCATACAATACCATACCTTGAAATAAACTCATCTTTTGCAGTAAATCTGATGAAGCTTGTTTATTGGCAAATTGGCATAAGCTAGCCTGTTCCTGTTGTATTCACTGTTTCTGAGAAGTTGAATGAAAATCATTAGACTGTTTTGCCCAGCCATTAAGTGTGTTCCCACATTAGCCAATATTGTTTCCCCCAAATGACCAACATCCTCTGGTGACCCAACTGGGAGCACTGCCCTCTGTGGTATTAGGTGCTTCATGCTTCAGATTGGCATAGCATTCTCCCTTGACATAGCCTAATTTCATTCAAGTGTATCCATAAAATTCATCAAATAAGTTAATGTTGTGGCCAAGACTTGACTTAAATACTAGGAGAGTCAGATCTAACTTCAGTTCTGCCTCTTCAACCTTGACCATGTCTTTGCTCAGGTTACCTAACCCTGAGTCTAGTTCCTTCATCTGTAACAGGGCATGATACTAGCAAATATTTATTGAGTACTTGTAGGAGAGTGGTCAGGGTGGTGGGAAAAATTATAGGAAAGATGCAAACCTTCTTGGAAGGCCAGAAGGTTTTGCAAAAGCTTTGGGAAACAGTTATGGCTGAAGGCAGCCTAATTCTCTTACCTGGAGCTAATGGCAGAAGGCAGATAACAAGGGAATGTGGAGGAGTTTATCTAAATATCTTGTTGACTTGTGTTATCCTAAAACAGGCCTTTGATCATTTGTGTGCAGGATTGCTCTCTGCTCGGGAGGTGGACAATTCCCACAAATGGTGTTTGCTCTAGCCTTTGTCATTAAATCTCTGCTAAATAGATGCAAGCATTGCTGGCTTATTGGGGTTGCTGCTAACTCTAGCAGGAGTCCCCTAGCGACGCTGACAGGCAAGCTTGTGTCTAAGTAGTCCATCATCCATTGTGTGGCCAGAGTCTACAGGACAGACAGAACAGACTCGGCAGCTGGTGCCCCCACTTGAGGAACACTGCAACAGATCACAACAGAACCCTCAAAAATGAAGGTGAAGAGACTGCGCAGTCAGTAAGTCAGTAAGTCATTGGTGCCCACTCGGGATTTCCAAGTTTGAGGAAATTGTTCAAGCTAGGGTTTCATCATGGGACAACAGTTATCAGTACAACAGAAACAGTACATAAAAGTATTGAAACAGTTGCTAAAAGCTAGTGGAGCCTCAGTTTTGAGGGCTCAATTAAGGGACCTAAGGCAAACTGCTGTTTCCCATAACCCATGGTTCCTGGAAGAAGGCACATCAGACATAGAGCTCTGGGAACAAGTGGGGAGAAATCTTAAACAGCGTCGTGCTCAAGGGCAACAGGTCCCAGAAACATCTGTAACGTTATGGGCCTTAGGGCTGCTTTAGCTCTGCTCTACATGCAAGAGCCTAAAAAGGGAAGGGAGGAGGAACCGTCACCTACCTTACCACCTCCTCCCCTCCCTCAGCCCCACCACTACCAAGTAAAAGTACCACAGAGGAAATGGAGGTTTCCCCTGATCCCCTTCTTTCAATAAATTGGAGAAAATACAAGGGATACGCTACAGCTATGGGACCCTGTCTTAGGCAAGTGGCATTAGAAGGGGAGTTTTTGACCTGCCCAGTAATGCAAGATCAACAAGGTGATCAGGTATATGAACCTATTTCTTTTGACACTTACAAAGAGATGAGAAAAAGCATTAGAGAAAATGGAGCCACTAGCCCATTTACGAAAGGTTTAATTGAAGCCATAGCAGACAATTTCCATATGACTCCATGGGACTGGTCAGTGCTAGCTAAGGAAACTTTAGATGTCAGTCAACACCTCCTCCAAAGGGCAGAATTTAATGAATTATGTGAACAGCAAACCCTTTTCTAATAATGGCCACTGTTATTCCTCCCCTATCCCTAACGTGGCTCTCTCAAAATCCTATTTGGGTAGAACAGTGGCCTTTAAAGGGAGAGAAATTACTACAACTCCATGAATTAGTTGAGGAGCAATTAAAAGCTGGCCATACAGAACCATATAACAGCCCTTGGAATTCGCCCATTTTCGTCATTCCCAAGGAGTCTGGCAAATGGAGACTTTTGCATGACTTACGGGCTATTAATGCTAATCTGCAACCTATGGGGCCTCTTCAACAGGAGCTCCCTTCCCTTGTGGTGATTCCTCAAGATTGGCCTATAACTGTTATTGACTTAAAAGACTGCTTTTATACTATTCCCCTTGCAGAACAGGACAGAGAAAAATTTGCATTTACAATTCCAGCTACAATAGTGAAAGGCCAGCTCGCCGATTTCATCAGAAAATGCTTCCTCAGGGAATGTTGAACAGCCCTCCCATGTGTCAGCGTCATGTAAATCAGACTTTGCTGCTCAGTAGAAAAGAATTTCCTAATTGCAAGATTATTCATTTTATGGATGATACTTTATTAGCAGCCCCAATGGAGCCAGTACTTTTACGTTTATATGTCACTGCCCAAAGGAATACACAGTTAAGAGGTTTAATCATAGCATCTGAAGAAGTACACATGTCCTATCCTTGGAAATATCTTGGATACACACCAACTTCCCAGTTAGTAAGACCCTAGAAGTCTAAATTAAATACTAGCAACTTACATATGTAAAATAATTACCAAAAATTACTGGGCAATATTAACTGGCTTTGCCCCACCTTGGGCATAACTACTAATAAATTGCAAAACCTGTTTTCTATCTTAAAAGGCAATACAGCCCTAGATTCTCTCAGGTATTTAACCCCTGCAGCAAAAAAGGAAATTGAGGATATAGAACAAGCTATTTCTCAGAGGCAACTAGATCACATAAACCCACAATATTCAGTTCAATTGTTTGTTTTTCCTACTAAACATTCCCCAAGAGGATTACTATGAGAGATGGCCTCAGGGCAACACTTCCCAGAATGGGTTTTTTGCTCACATAACAGGACTAAAATACTACCTCCCTATATCCAGCTAGTTAGTAAAGTCATCTATATAGGCCACAGATTATGCAATTTGTTGCTAGGTTATGACCCTGATGTCATAAAATTCCTTTGAAAAAAAGCAATTTGAGGCAGTATTGCCCCTATCTCTAGATCTTTAGATAGCACACTGAGATTATGCAGACCATATAGAACATGCCCTTCCTGCTGACAAATTACTTCAGTTCTTATCTCGTGCTCCTGTAGTTGTGCCTACAAAAGTAGTTAAATATGCCCAGAAAACAAAAAATGGGGAATATGAGTAAGGACCCTGCAACACTACTCACACAGCCCTATTTACCCTTTATTTCTTAAGTTTAGATGACAAATTTCAATCAGTTATAGAAAAGCACTTTGCTAAAACCTCTCAAGACATAAAACCCGCAGTTTTATGGAAAGATGTGAATGGTAATGTGCGGTCCAAATGATTTGCTCATGTGGGGAAGAGGATATGCTTGTGTTCACACCTGCTCAGCCCCTCTTTGGATTCCAGCATGATGCATCAAACCCTACCATGGTGTGGCTAGGACCAAACCCAGTACCAGAAATGAAGGAAATGATCCTGAAGGACCCACAGCCCAGACGATGCAGCTTCCTTGGATGACACAGGCCTGGACATTACCTGGGGAATGCTGAAGGAAACAATTCAGGAGGCAGAGCAAATCCTGCTCCAAACACAAGCACCATTCACTCCAGATAATTTGTTCCTTTTTTATGCTCTCACTTTGCCTACAACCCTACCCGCTACACTTTACTGGGCTCATCTCTTAGATCCACCCTTTTTCTGCCCTGTTACCTAGGCAGACACCCCTTTCCCAGCCTCTAATAATGTAACTGCTTGGTTAAAAGGGATTGACTTAGCCTCAGTGGGGTCCCTCATTAATAGCATGCATTAGACTGAGGCACCAGGTAATACTACATGTCACTCCTTGATTGGAAAAGAATGTTACTGATTGTATACATGTTTGTCTTATGTTATTTACCAATTCTAGGACGCAAAGTCGGAACATGACTTATAACTGCTGTTCCTGGCAAATCTGTTGCTGCGCACATCTGTACTCTTCAATCCACAAAACCTGATGCAAAAAAAAAAAAAAAACAGAAAAGGGAGAGATGTAGAAGATAGATCACAGTGATGGGAAAGATTATAGGAAAGATGCAAACTTTCTTGGAAGGCCGGAAGGTTTTGCAAAAGCTTCAGGAAAGAGTTATGGCTGAAGACAGCCTATTCCTCTTACCTTGAGCTAATGGCAGAGGGCAGATAATGAGGAAATGTAGAGGAGTTTATCTAGTTAGCTTGTTTACTCATGTTTTCCTAAAACGACCTTTGATCATTTGTGTGAAGGACTGCTCTCTACTCGGGGGTTGGCAATGTTATTCACCCACAAAATGCTGTTTGCTCTAGCCTTTGTCATTAAATCTGTGCTAAATAAATGCGGTGTCACTGGCTTATCAAGGCTGCTGCTGACTCTGGCAGGAGTCTCCTAGCTGTGCTGACAGGCAAGCCTGTGTCTGCATACTCTATTCATCTGTCACTTGGCCAGAGTCTGCAGGAGAGACTTGGCAAGTACTGTGTTCTGGGTCTTATTCCCAGTAAATGCAGTAAGTCATTTAATTCTCATAATAGCAATCCTCCAAGTCAAGTACAATTCTCACACCATTTTACAGATAAGGAAGCAGAGGTCCAGCACCCAGATGGAAAGTGGCAGAGCAGGCACTGGTAGCCAGGAGATCTAGCCAAATTCTGGACTCTCACAAGTGTCTGACACTGCCTCTCTCTAATTTCAGAAACACTTTGCTTCTCACCAGGAAATTATTCCAACTCACGCCAGCGTCTGTCTCACAGCATTGTTCTGAGGAGGAGATGAGCCAGGACACACAGTGCACAGCAAATGAATTCACATGTGAATTTAACCAATGTGGATTGATGGCTTCTTGTGTGTCTGGCAGTGTTCTAGGTCCTGAGTATATAAAACAATCAAAGCGATTGCCCTCCTGGAGCTTGTAGCCTAGAAATAAGACAGACCACAGCCAAATAAATATGTCTTTAATAACACATCAGTAATGTCATGAAGCAAAAGAAAGCAGGGGCAGAAAGTGACAGTGTATGGGGAGGAGAGGGAGACCCAATGGAGAGGGGAATGGAGGATGCTTCCAGTAGAGGAAAGAACTCTCTGAAGACATTACCTTTGAGCCAGGCCCTGACTGACAGGGAAGGAAGCCATGTGAAGATCTGGGGGACATTATTTTTTATTTGTATAATAAAATTAATTATGTGCTAATTTCTTAGTTTCACCACAGGGGGTTCTTGTCACCCTCTCCAACCAAGGGTATAATTTTTTACTGTTTCTCAAAACTCTAACAATAAGAGAAGAAAATCTGAAAAGAAAAGAAAAAAGCTCTTCTGAAAGGTAGGAAGAGCCTAGTTCACACACACTCTAGAGCTATCATGAATGGAAGGCGAATGTTGCCGTCTCCCATTGATCACTGTAATTCACAAATTCTCCTAAAAACAGAAACCACAGTTGGCTATGGTTTTATTGGTTTCACTTAATTCTCTGACCCTGACTCCTTGTGTAGCTAAAAGCATGTCATGACCACAGTAAATTCTGCCTCTCTTTATTCCGTTAGAGGGAATTCAGGCCATTTCAACCACCATCTTCCCAACTCATCTTCATTTTACAATGCTTTTCACTTAAGATTAGAGTTAATGCTTTTTAAAGGTTTGTCACAAAAGAGAACCTAATTGGGGCTCAGTTTCCCCATTTGTCCAGTTGTTCTATAGCCTTACTTTTGGAATGTATGTCTATCATGAGTAATTAATGTTCTACAGGTGTGGATTATGAATTTAGAGAACAAAGTCACCTGGTAAAGGGAAAGCGACCTTAGCTTCTGGGAGATATAACCATAGCACGTATGCAGTGGATTGAATAGCATTTCCCCAAAAGATGTATCTATGCCCTAACCTCCGATACCTGTGAATGTGACCTTGTTTGGAAATAAGGTTTTTGAAGACATAATTAAGTAAAGGAGCTCAGGATAAAATCATCCTGGATTCAGATGGGCCCTGAGTCTAGTGACAAGTGTCCTTTGAAGAGAAAGGAGAGGGAGGTTTGAGACACAGAGACACAAAGGAGAAAGTCATGTGAAGACAAAGGCAGAGATGGAGTCATTTAGCACCAAGTCAAGCATTGCTAAGCAATGCCAAGGATTGCCAGCAGATACCAGAAGCTCAGAGAGAAGCATGAAACAGATTCTCCTCAGAGCCCTCAAGAGTCAGCCCTGCTGACTCTGATTTCAGAGTTCTGGCCTCCACAATTGTGACAGAATAAATCTCTCTTGTTTGAAGATAGCAATTTTCATAGCATTTTGATACAGTAGCCCTAGCACTCTAATGCACTTGGTTTGAATCTTTAACATTAAATAAAAGAATACTAGTTAAGAGTCATTTAATTTCTTGGAACAGTGAAGGATGTGACCCAGTGTCAGATAGGAATGTAAGTTTTATACAGATTTTACTGGGAGAGAAAATGGCTGCAGTGGCTACCATTTGTGTTTACATAGTACCCCACCTGTTTTACCCTCTCTTCTGGAGATAGACCCAGGTCACAGTCACAGAGACCCACAGTCTCGGTGGGAAGTTGAGATCACACCAAGGCTCAATGTTCTGAGTGGAAGCACAGTTGGTGTTGGATGTGGCCTCTCATTGTGTGGCCACCATTGTGTGCATTGTAGGGCCAACAGCACTCCTGGCCCTGCCACTAAAATATTGGTGCCTGGCCCCCAGTCACTGTGGCAAATGAAAACACTAAGTATTTCCTTCCCAGTCCCATAGTGGGAGCTGAATGGCCCTGATTGAGAGCAGTGGCAGATGAACCTCAGCATTAACGTCTCTGGGCTACAGTGCACTGACGGATTCCAGATCACCGTAAAAATTACTTGCGGATGGCAAAACTAGAATGTGTGGGAAACTGCTGCATGTTTACCTCTGGGACCTTCTGTCATTATTTTAAAAATTAAGATTGACCAACTCCCTTCTGATTGACAATTGTTCTCCACATGTTGAGACATTCAGTTATCTTACAAATAAAACTCACTCTCTGATGACTCAGTTTAGCTCCTGAGGGTGACTCTGAAGGTTCTATCACAGTCCCTTATGTTCTAATGTATAGCTTTGGTCTAAGAGAGTGATCTTACTTCTAACTTCCTTGAGGATCTTTAATTTTTCTGGAGTCAGAGAAATACCGGAGAGGCGAGAGATGAGACTGGAACCCAGAGCCAAGAACCAGGTCCCAGAGGACTTGCTGGTTCTATCACAATCCCTTATGTTCTAATATATAGCTTTGCTCTAAGAGAGTGATCTTACTTCTAACTTCCCTGAGGATCTTTAATTTTTCTGGAGTCAGAGAAATACTGGAGAGGCAAGAGATGAGACTTGAACCCAGAGCCAAGAACCAAGTCCCAGAGGACTTGCTATGCACCGTGCCATGAATTGGCCATTTCCCTGCAGCCTCGAGGATTCAGAGAAAGATGTGGATCAGGGTGACATGACTGGGCGCATGTGGCCACAAGGAGACAGGATTGGCGTCTACGAAGATATGCCAGGAGTAACAGGTAGATATAAAGACCTCTGACAACTGGCCAAGGATGGGACCAAGGTAGTAGCAACATAAACAAGAGGTAAAGAAAAGATTCAAAGGATACCAAAAAGGTAGTACTAAAAGCATGAAGACCCACTGGACATAGAGAATAAAGAGGGAAGAGATCAAGGATGCCTCATTAAATTACACTTTCTAGATAATTTAAATTGGAACAGAGCTAAATTTATTTGATGCTTTAGGGAGGCTTTTTCTAAACATTTTGAGTGTGTTTAAAGAACATCATGGTGAGGTAACAACCCAGACAATGATGGAGATTAAGAAATGCAGGAATTTAAAGGCTCCAACAATCAAATATTCTGGAATGTCAGCTAAGGAATACATTCTGGAAGCTTTATGTTCTATTATGTTAATTACCCCCCAAGAGGAAAACATGTTTTAAAAATTATTTAAATGAATCTAAATGTTCTTTCCTAAGGCAAAAAGTAGAAAACATATACTAACATAAGGAAAGTGCACACTTTCAGCAGCTAAGAGGCCTCAGTAACCTACATTACAAGCCTGCCTCCTTGAAGCTTGAAATGAGTGAAGCCACAAAAGGTACAAGGCTAATTCACTGTGGATGGAATAATAGGCAGAGAAAATGGAATGGGAAGCTGAAAGATGTAGCATGCAGGTGAAATGATTGAAAGGAAGGCCTCTTTTCACACTTCACACACTGTGAAATGCAAAGTGGGGAAAGTTGATTGTCCTTAACAGAGAAGTATTAGCTTCCTCCCTACAGAGAGTTTAGAAGACAGAAAAGCATAGAACTGCAGAGCTTGCCTTCTACATATAAACTGGTGCTTAGGACAAAGGTCTCCAGCTGCACCCATATTGCTACAAAGGGCATTTCATTTTCATTTTTGTGGCTGCATAATATTCCCTGGTGTATGTGTATATACAGACATACATATCATAATTATATATATATATATATCACAAATATACATACATATGTGATATATGTACATGTGTGTATGTATGTATGTGTGCATAACAATCTTTATCCAGTCCACCATTGATGAGCATCTGGGTTGATTTCATGTCTGTGCTATTGTAAATAGTACTGTGATAAACACATGAGTGGAGGTGTCTTTTTGGTAGAAAGCCATTATCCTAAGTGAATTAACACAGAAACGAAAAACCAAATGCCAACTAAATACCACATGTTCTCATAAGTGGGAGCTGTACTTTGGGAACAATAAACACTGGAGATTCCAAAAGGTAGGAGCAAGAGTAGAGGCCGTGTTGAAAAACTACCTATTGGACGCTGTTTGCTACTTGAGTGATAGGATCAATAGAAACCCAAACTTCAGCATCATGCGGTATACTCATGCAGCAAACGTGAACAAGTACTCCCTGAATCTAAAATTAAAAATCACGTAAAATACATTGAAATAAAAAAAAAATGGTACAAACATATCCAGAATCTTAGATGAAAGTAGAAATTTAAAAAATAACACCATAAATATCAGTGTTTTTAAAGTTTCAAACATTTCTGTATTTAATCAGTATGGGTGCCTTGAAACTGGGTTTAAGACAGTTCCTGATTTGGGGGCTTGTGGGCATAGGACGGGAAAAACCCCTTGAGAGTATCACAAAGAGATTTTGAATTACGCAAAGGTAAAGAAAATGTCCCACTAATGTGGAGCTGTTTGGAGATTCATTCTAATGAACTGAAAAAGAGGTTTGAGGGGAGACAACTTAGGAGTGAGGAGAGGAGAAGCCCAGAGAAGCAGGTGCAGAGCTTTTACCTGGATCCTGGGCAGGATTCAGCTTCCGATATGCCTTGTTTTGTCCTTTGTAGCATTAGGACATATTGGAAGCTTCCTCACTTAAGAATATGGATAGTTTACACAGAGAAATTAATTTTACACTGCTTTTGCAAACCCTGAAGGTCTGGCCATTCCAGGCTCTCATTCTCACAAGTCAGCAAGAGCAGGTATGGAGGAGAGAACCAGGGGATCTCTCCAGCTGGCCTCAGTGCCACCTCACTGCCACCTCTCTGTGGTCCCACACAGCCTGCTCCACTCTGATTTGCAGGCCTGGGCTGGTTTGCATTTACCTTGAGCCCATGGATTAGAGAGAAGATGACCAGCTGTCAACATAGCTGTTGATGGACAATCTCTGGGCATTGGCAGAACAATAGGTGATCTCTGTGTCCAAACAGATAATGCCCCTGGGAAGGAGACCATTTGTCCCCTACATAATTTTACAGTGTGAAATCTAGCATGGCTCATGTACATTGAGTTTTGGAAACTTTGGAAGCTTCTGGAAACAGTAGGCTAGAAATGAGCACTGGCAACTCAAAACGCATACCTGCAACAGAAGCTGAGTGAGTTTCTCCATGTGGTGTCAGGCGGATGCCTGCAGCAACATGGTAGCCAGATGGAGAAAAGAACAGGGAAGACAGCACACACGGGGACCACGGAAAATACTGTATGTGTTCCGGGGGTCCAAGTGGGAGTTTAAAACTGTCATTAGGTTGGGAGGCTTAAGTTATTGAAATTTAAATATTAGAATAAAGGCAGTGCCTGGACATACCAGATGCAGACTAAAAGTTTTCTAAACTGTATGTCTCTTTAACCTAGAAATTCATTTTTAAAAATAGAGCATACAATATAAATGATTTGATCAAATACTAGGTTGGATATTATAGAAAAAATATATAATTTTTAAAAATTCAAGAAAAAAGAGAGATGAAGATGCCATAACAGATGACTCTACCTGCCAAAAAAAAAAAAAAAAGAGAGAGGAGAGGTATGTATAATGTGCATGAAAAAAATATATGTATTTGATAGGTAAGTGTGCTTTCAAATTCTGAAAGATCTTTAATATTAGGGAAAATATTTTTACCAAAAATTGAATTTTCCATTAAAAAGCAGGAAATAAAATACGTATCAATTTCAATTCTGAAAAGTGAATGATGAAGGCAAGTCAGAAATTCATTTTAGATGGCAAATATGTTACATTTCCAAAAAAAGAAGCTAAGACACTAGAACAGAGAAAGGTAAAATAGGATGTCCCCACTTGCTTCCTTATTACATGTTAGTTTCTGAGTTATATGTAAGGGGAGATATATGTTTTGGACAGGTTTCTTGTCCTCAAAAATGTATAGTTCAGTAAGAAAGACATGATTAAGCTGTGTTGAGGTGAAGCGCTATGCAGTCAATGACAGGAGAGGCACGAACCAGTTCCTCCAGAACTAGAGATGGCCAGACTTCCCCTTGAGATGCAGGGTCTTCAGTATAGATGAGGTTGAGTGAAGAAGACACAAGGTCAGTAGTCCATTTTTGATAAAGTTGGAAGAAATTGAGATGGAAAAGTAATAATGTAATACCTAACATTTATCCAGTCATATGCCAGATACTGGGCTAAGATTTTTTTTTTTTTTTTTGAGATGGAGTTTCGCTCTTGTTACCCAGGCTGGAGTGCAATGGTGCAATCTCGGCTCACTGCAACCTCTGCCTCCTAGGTTCAAGGAATTCTCCCGCCTCAGCCTCCCTAGTAGCTGGGACTACAGGCGCGCGCCACCATGCCCAGCTAATTTTTGTATTTTTAGTAGAGATGGGGTTTCACCATGTTGACCAGGATGGTCTCGATCTCTTGACCTCATGATCCACCCACCTCGGCCTCCCAAAGTGCTGGGATTATAGGTGAAAACCAAAGATTTTTTTTTTTAATCCATTGTCAGGGAGAAAAAACATTTCCCCTACTCTCTAAAGTTTGGTAACTGAGAGCCTGTGAATTAAACAAAGAAAAGGCAGATTTACAAGGGGAAGGGTACACAATTTTTCTTAATATTTACATGCACACGGGTACTCAGAAAAAGAGTGAACTCAAAGAAGCAGACTCAGGGGCTTATGTATCCTTTCAACAAAGGAAAAAGGCTTTGGGTCTCAGGAGAAGATAAAGAGTGGGGAAGTGACTAGGAGATCAGTGACTCATGGAAGATAAGGGCTACTTTAGTGAGGTCTGCTTGTGCAAACACATCTTGGCATCCACTCCCTGTCTTCAGTGAAAAGAATCACTCTTCCCTCCTTGTGTAGGAGGTGAGGTCCTCCTCAAAGAGAAACTAAAAATGTATGCCTTGCTTTAGGCTGCTAATGGTAGGTCAGGGAACTCTTGCTGTACCTGCTGATTCTCAGCTACCTTTAGCTCAAAATAATCTTTACGCCAAAGTGGCATAGTGCGAGGTGGCATATTCTGATTCCTATCACAATAAATTGGTGTAATACTGATACTACTATGAGATAGGCATAACTGTTGCCTCTTTTCATAGGTGGGGAAACTGAGGATGTTATGTCCTAGCCGGCATGCCTGACAAAGAGGTAGGTGCTCACGTGGCCAGAATGAGAGAGCAAGCGGTATTGGTGTCACCCAGGGAATTTCCATAGGACAAGCTGGAAAACTTCTAAATGCACTGTCCTCACTTGTTTCATGTTTCAGAGGCACCAGGTGGCTCCTTCATTCTTTAACTGGTTCCTTTTTCCCCTCAAGTTGAAAAAACACTCAAGGAATATTTTAATAAATCAATCAAGTGAACACAGCAAGTGAAAAATGCCAAGAAGCAAGAGAAAATATTCAAGAGGACTATAATAATGAGAGGAAATTAAAGTAATTTCACTCAGATGCTTTCATGTAACCACACTTATAAAAAAAGAAAAAAAAGTCTTATAAATTTGTATAAAAATAGAGTAGCAGTATAATAATAGACCTAACTATAATTTCTGATACTGTGTAGATGGGGGAAAAACATAACCCAATAGCCTAAGAAGAAAAGAAAGGAAGTATGTTTGCTCAAAGAAAACAAACACAGACATACAAAGCTACACCCCTGATGGCTGAACTTCATAGAACTAAGAATTCAATAGGAAGAAAGTGCAGACAAGCAGGAAGCTCATTAGATTAGAAATCAAGTTCACATTCTAGCACAGATGGCCAGCTGACCAGGGCAGTTCACAAACAGTCCAAGTTCAGGGACCGAAGCACCCCTGAGTGCCTCCACTGTATTCTGCACAGCCAAAAAGATGCTTGAAAACAGCGAGCCCTGTCACCAATACCTTCTATCAGCCTTCAGAGAGGTGTGATGATGTAACAGGGAATCAGAGAAGCCTAAATCTGTACCTGCTTTGGGAAACCCACATAATGCCTTTGCCTGATTCGTTATTATCTGAGAACCTACAAGGCCCTGTGTTCACAACTCTAGGAAGATGCAAGATTATAGGTGTTATAGCTTTTGCCTTTCAGAGCATTTTGCTAGTTTTCTATTGCTCTGTAGCACACTCAGCAGCTTTAAACAATCCCTTTATCTGTGCACAGCCATGTAGACTAGAAGTCTGTGGCTGGATTCTCTGCACAGGGTCTCAGGAGGCTGACATTAAGGTGTTAGCCAACTGGGTTCTCCTCTGGAGATTCGGGGAATATCTGTTTTCACACTTATTCAAGGTGTTGTCAGAATCCATTTCTTTGAGTGTGTAGGACTGACATTTTCACTGCCTTTCTGATTGTCAGCTGGGGGCCACCCTTAGCCCCTAGAGGCCACCCACATTCCCTCACACACAGCCCCGTCCATATCTAAAACAAGCAACCAAGAAGTCTCCCTCATGTTGAATGTCTGTCACGCTGTGAATCTCTCTCATGAGGGAGAGCCCAGCAGCTGATCTGAGACTTAAATTACATCTACAGAATCCCTCCACAGCAACGGCTAGATACGTGCTAAGCCACACACCAGCAGGCAGAAATCGCTGGGACCATCTTAAAATTCTGCTTGCCATAAGCATTGGAAACTATTGAGTATTAGATAAATGAGAAAATAAATGAAAAACTTCTGGCGCCTCACTGGAATTAATTTCCCAAGTGAGAGGCAGCATAGCTTTGTTGTCATCCCGCTCATCGCCTGCAAAGAGCCCGCCCTTACGTTAATCATTTGTCCGCTGCTCACAGCAACTCTGTAAGGCAAGTCCACAGGTAAGGCTTATGATTTTTCTTCCTCAGAACTCTAATCCCTTAACTTCTTGCCCAGTGCTCTTTTCACGACAAAAAATTACGGTTTCTTTAAAATTACCTGAACAAATCAGTCAGTGACATTGTAACAACATGGAGAAGAGACACAGGAGAGAGAGAGCATGGAACCCCACAGAAGACCCATGAACCAAGGTCGCTTGGAGTTGCGACCACTGGCTCGTCCACAGTAACTGAGCCCCTTGGCACAGCCAGGAGTCCTTGCCCAGGACCCACTTTTGTGATCTGGCACAGGGCAGGAGACCTCAGCAGAAGATTTAAAACCAGATGAGTCATATCGCTGGTGGTTGCACAGCAGGCAGTTGTCACTAGTGAGAATACTCCACAGGTGCAACAGCCCAGTTATCTGCTGGGTATAGAGGTTGCATCCCAAATCCTGTATGGAGTGGCAGTCCTGAAGTGAGTAGCTGGTCCTTTGCCATTTTCCCATCACTTGAAGCTGATCGAGGCATCAGTGAGTGAGGAGGAGGGTGGAAAAGTGGAGCCTTCCAGGGGCCACATCTGAGGATTGATGGGGGAGGCTGGGATGAGTAACAGAATCTTGATGGCAGACCTCAGTATCACAAAGGGTAAGGTGCTTGGAGGTGAAATGGCCTGAAGCGGGAAAAGAGGCAGGTGCTGAGAGAAGAGGAGAGTCCATGCAAAATTGACAGGGGCTCTTCTGATGGATCTCACTGCTCTGGGAACCCTGGGTCTTCATGCTTTCTGGACATCCTATTTGAGTCCTGAAAGAGGAGCCCAGACCAACCAGAAGCTCATCCACCGTGGTTTGAGTCTGGGTAGCTCTTTCTCTTAACCAGCTGGGCACTCTCGGCTCAGTTACTTTAACATCCAGTGCCTCGTTTTCCTCATCAGTTGAATGCCAGAAGTTGAGCTCTTTGATTTATGGAGCCCCTTCTGGCTATAAATTCTGTATCTCATAAGGACTTTTTGTGATCTGGACTATATTAAAGAACCACTCTCCAGGATTAATAACAGCACACAGCAGCCTTTTCATATTCTTTCCTTTTTCTACAGTTACTGCCCAATCAGCACTATAAAATATTCAAATCTTAAAAAATAATTCATTGAATGTGTCCTTTTTTAGCACCAGCTGGAACAAAACTACATACATCAGTAGTTAGTTGCTTGCATGTGGAGTAACAGCTACATGCACATGGGAATAAGCTACACAATGTTATTTTAATAAGATGCTGTCCACCCAAACAAACTGAATTTGAAACCTGGCACCAAACCTGCAATTTGGCTCATTCAAAAATAGTTCATGGCCAACCATGTAAACAATAACCTTCAAAAAACATTTATGAAGTAATCAACATGGGAAGACAGAAAGTTAGGGTAGAACTTTATCATCTGTGTCTTGCTGGAGGTATCTAACTGTTCTTAGTTCACTGTGAATACTTTAGATAATTCTTTGGAAGAGGAAGATAGTCCTCTTCCAAACAGATTGATAGTCCTTTGAAAGAGGAATCTTTGCAAGGCGATTTGTCACATCATTCGAAAAGAGCATTATGGCAGGTTCAGAGCCACCATTTCCTTAGGAATCAGCTGAATGAATGGCATTTTTCAGCTTAATCAGGCTAAGACTCTTGGAGTCATCTTTGACTCTTAAACTTTCTGCATTCTTCTTGGCTCTGTTTTCAAAAGATAACCACAACCCAAGCACCTCTCACCACCTCCTGCTCCCTCCATGGTCTGAGCCAACAAGGTCTCTCCCTGCTGAGCATGAGCCCCCAAAAGATCTTCATGCCTCTAATTTGGCTCCCTATGGTCTATTCTCAACACATCATCTACAGTGTTGGTGACTCATGTCGGCTCATATCACTCCTGCCCAGATCCTTTGGTGGTTCTCCTTTTTACGCAAAATAGCAGCCGAAGTTTATAGAGAGTCCCTCGTTTCCTCTACAACCTTCTGTGTCCCTCCCCTCCTCACTAGACACCAGTTGGGCCTGTGCAGTCCAGACAAGCTCCTGGGTGCTGGGGTGTCCCCTCCCTTAGGAATGCTCTTCTCTGATATGCTCTTGGCCAATCACCTCACCCCTTCCAGTGTTTGATCCAATTTCATCTTTTTTAAATTTTTGTAGATTTAAGGGGTACATTGAAGTTAATGGATATATTGCCTAGTGGAGAAGTCTGGGCTTTTGTGTATCCATCCTCTAAAGAGTGTATAATAGCGTCCATTGAAACCATTTCTCATCCCTCGCCTCCGTCATAGCCCCTCACCTTTCTGAGTCTCTGATGTCTATTATTCCACTCGATGTCATCTCTTTGAGGCTTCACCAGATCTTTCTGGGTAATGCTTCAACTTGTCCCCACCCCACAGAAATCCTAACCCTCTTTACCCTGATCTGCTCTTGTTCATAGCATTTAGCAACTTCAGTATGATGCATTTAGTGATAATGAATGTTTAATTTCTATCTGCTAGAATGCAAGCTCTATCAGGCCAGGGATTTATGTTTTGTTTCCTGATACATCCCAAACACCTAGAGCAGTGCCAGGCAAATAAAAGCATCCAAATGAAATTTCATCTCGCACTCATGTCAGTTGAAAAAGTCAAACAATAAATTTTGGTTAACTATGATAAACTAAAATCTGTTCATTTAGGCTTTTTTCTATGATTCTTCTTCTAAATTGCCTAGTAATGATCCAGTAATGCCCTCAGTCAAGAAAATAGGATTCTAGCTAATTTCTGAAATACATCTGTACTGATTGCACATATGCTACCTCTTACATTTAAAAAATATAGCGTGTTCTCACTCATAAGTGGGTGTTGAACAATGAGAACACATGGACACAGGGAGGGGAACATCACACACTGGGGCCTTCTGGGGGATGGGGTGCTAGGGGAGGGATAACAGAGGATGGGGGATAGGGGAGGGATAGCATTAGAAGAAATGTCTTATGTAGATGACGGGATGATGGATGCAGCAAACCACCATGGCACATGTATACCTATGTAACAAACCTGCATGTTCTGCAGTACCCCAGAATTTAAAGTATAATAAAACTAAAAAAGAAAAAAATATATAGTGGCCTCCCTATCACCAGATGAGCACTTTATAGACCACAGTGATTCCTTACCTCTTCCCTATACACTTTCTGTGTAAAACTATTTTGGATACAACCTATATACTACTATAATCTAAGGCTACCTCACTAATTTGTCCCAATTCTAGAAGAAACAGATGACACATTCAAACTAAGAGGCTTCAGGGGCAAGTGAAGATAAACACCAAAAAAAAAGTTCTAATGTATAGTAAGGGACTATGTGTATCAACCCTACCAGTGGATTTCAGAATTTTAAGTATGTTTTTCCATTGCAACACAGTGGACCCATACATAAGTGTCTTTAATAATCCACTTCTAAAAACCAGCTCTTGCCACTTGCAAAAGTCAAACAAAAATTCTGATTTCTATTCTATTCTTCTATTCTATTCTTTATCTTTCAATGCTGGTTGCGACCCATTAAACTGATTTCACAACCCACAGTTTAAGCATCTCTGGCCAAGGTCAATCCCTCCATTTAAAAGATAAGATCACTTAGATCTTACAGGGTTAAGAGGCTTGTCCAAATTTAAAGTATACGTAATCATTGGAACGATGTGGGTGTGTACACTTACTGAAAAGAAAAAGACTTGTTCATCTATCCAAATGCTCTCTTCAAACCACATGCACATCAGCATGTTTTGAAAGAAGGATTTGAGTATTGTAGGTGTCAAGAAAGCCTCTATTTAACCATCAGTAAAATAAGCAGTCCTCACCATACTGTGAAAGGCAGACAACTTCAGCACAGTGGAGAGTTGAGGTCATACCCTCCCATACAGGAAGAGCTCTTTGGAATCTAGGGCTGACTTCTTCAAGAAGGATGGCCTCCTGTGTGGATGTCTTCCACCCCCAGGTAGGACAGGTATTTATGTTGCCCCATGAAGTACACTTGCTGGACACCAGGTTGGTGGCCAATGACAGTTTTTCTGTGCACCAGGAAAAAGAACTATGAGACAGCCAAGGACCAAGCCTGGCACATACATTGCACAACTGCACAAGAAGGCACTCTGCTCTGAAATATTTCATCCTGGAGAAGCTGGCTTTGATGACTTTGAAAAGTAGCAGAACTCACTCGTTTTCTCTTTGGCAGGAGTTTGTGCATTTCACTCATTTCAAGTCAGGACTAATAGTTCTAATGATTTTGAAGGGAACCTAAATGATTCCTTTATGCCTGGCTGGGATTGGCCAGGGTTCCACTTACAACCCACAACATGCTCACACATTCCGTAGAAAAATAAATACTGCTGTAACCACGTCGGTGCCACGCCAGTGCAAATGGCCATTTTCTTAAGTACTCATTTTAAAAGCAACTTTGTTATTTCAGCATCTGCTTTGAAAGCTGGCTTTTCTATCTCTGGTTGTGATGTATTCATTGCAGGGACAAAAGTAAAACATTCAGTCTTTCAACAGTTTGAGGGAGGATGGATATGTAATAAAAAACAACAAAAAAATGTAATTGGGGGAAAATGCATCACTCCCTGCTTTCTTGGATCTCAGCTGGAGTTTCCACACATGTGTGACTCCTTCACCTTCCACCAACCATCCCTTCGGTTAGACCAGGTTGTGGTTCCTACAAAGTAATGAGAGATCTTTCTGCTAAGAAGTTTTGTGAGAAGTGGTGTATTTACTTTTTCAAATGTTATTGTTTAATCTTAGAACAGTTTTAGATTTATAGGGAAGTTGAAAAGATGGTATAAAAGAGTTCCTATAGATTCCATATTCAGTTTCCCCTAGTGTTAAGATCTTGCATTGCTATGTACGTTTGTCACAACTAATGAACTAATATTAATACACTATTATGAGTTGAAGTCCATACTTTCCTTGGAGTTACCACCCATCAGTGGTCAGGTGATTTGCCTACACTTCCGGACAGCTGTCAACTGAAGAACTCTGTCCTGGTCAGAAGATTCAACATCTTCTGCCCGTGATGTTTTACTTGCTCCATCTACCTGCAATAATGTTTCTTCCCGTGTGCCAGAGTTTACCAAGTCCTGCTGCATGTTAGGCCCTGTGCACAGGTGTGGGGGAATGTGCAGGTATGTTTATGTAAACTGCAGAGATCCTGAGGGCAAGACAAAGAAAACACAGCCAGTCCTTTCAGAAATTTGAAATTCAGATGTTGAGGTGGGACAGAGCAGATGAAAAGCAAAAGCACAATCGAGGGCAGTCAGGATTAAATGGATTTCACAGAGCCATCACGGTGCAAGGCAATCTTAGGTCTCCCCACACTTAACATCAGGCCCGTCCACCTTCTGTTGACTTTTACACATCAGTGTCAGGTGAACATGACAAATGCTTACAACTTTGCTGCATGATCACTGCAGAAATGACAATGGTTGTCAGCAACAGCTGCTGTGGGTGTGTAGCTCATGGCTTCTCGCAGAGGGCATTCCATCGGGAATGCCCAGTGAATGCATACCTCTCTTTCACCTGACCACTGATTGGTGGTAACTCCAAGGAAATGTGAAGTATGGACTTCAACTCATAATAGTGTATTAATATTAGTTCATTAGTTGTGACAAACGTACATAGCAATGCAAGATCTTAACACTAGGGGAAACTGAATACGGAATCTACAGGAACTCTTTTATACCATCTGTTCAACTTCCCTATAAATCTAAAACTGTTCTAAGATTAAACAATAACATTTGAAAAAGTAAATACACCTCTTCTCACAAAACTTCTTAGAGGAAAGATCTCTCATTATTTTGCAAATACCATCTTTATTCTTGTAGCTAGACTGGATGACATATTCACATTTGAGAATGTAAGCTTAAATGTTTCCTCTATATACATAGGCCAAACATATTGTTTTGAAAGATATGTATGCTCTATGAAGTTTGGGCATTGAAAACCAATAGATGCTCTACAGGGACCATGTTGATTACATGGTTCATATTCATGCAAAGAGTGACTCACAGTAAACTACACTCTATGTGGTTTCTCAGACTCAGATGGAAAATAAACTTCAGTTACCCTAGATACGTCTGAAGCGCCCCTATTTTAGCACACCAAATAAATAAGCATAGTGCTAGCATACAGGTTAATTATCTGCTGTAATTAACAACCTAAAACATCCAGTGACTGGTTAAAATTCTCAGCAAACTGACACAAGAACAGAAAACCAAACACCGCATGTTCTCATCCATAAGTGGGTGTTGAACAATGAGAACACATGGACACAGGAAGGGGAACAATCACACACCAGGGCCTGCTGGGAGGTGGGGGAGCTAGGGAAGGGATAGCAGGGATTGGGGGAATTTGGGAGGGATAACATTAGGAGAAATACCTAATGTAGATGATGGGGGGATGGATGCAGCAAACCACTGTGGCATGTGTATACCTACATAACAATCCTGCATGATCTGCACATGTACCCCAGAACTTAAAATGTAATTTAAAAAAATAAAAATTAAATTTAAAAAATAAAAATAAAATCAAAATATATTTCTCTCATGACATAAACACAGGATTTTTAGGTGGGGGTATTCTCTTTATAGTGGTGCCATGGCACTCCATCTTCTGAATCTATTATCTACCAAAACTTTCTAGTTCTCATCTGCGTTAGTGGACAAGAGAAGAAAGCAGGCATGAAGAATTCAGTTGGAGATTTTTCGGGGTCAGATCTAGAAGTGGCATGAATTACTTCTGCCCATGTTTTATTGGCCAAAACTCAGTCACCTGACCCACCCAGTTGCAAGAGAGACTGGGAAACGTGATCTAGCTATTGTAGCAGAAAGAGAAAGAAAGAGACTTTGGAACACATAGCAGCCTCTGCCACTCTATGCATTTGTGTCATACCCAGTGTCCAACAGATTAAAAAAATGATACAATGACTTGGAAGATGCATGCTATTCTTTTCATACACATACCCCTGTTGAGATTTTGCTAGTCTTCTCTAAGGGTACTGCGAACGGTAGCCTCTACCCAGGCACTTCCACAACACTAAAATTCCTTTAAAACTGAAAGTCTGTCCTTTAAAGCAACGTAGAGGGAGAAGGATAAAGAGGTAGAAACTGGGGAGAATTATCACGGCAGACAAAATATGCCTTGCACCAAATATATTTACAATTATTAAACCAGATGATTAGACGAAATAGCTTATTGCCTTCACTAATAGGAACACAGACCAACCAGAGACTCATAAAAGGAAAGGAAACCTGAAAGCATAATCTCAATCCAGAGTCAAATTCCAGTATGTACCCAATGAACTCAGCCTTTCTTTCTCGAGTAGGACTACTCTTTCATTTTTTAATAACCTTCCTCAATCTGGGCTATAGTATGTCTGGATGCTAATTGCCTAGTAGTCTAGACAGTGATGATATTATGAACAAGCTATGCACAGATAATCACTGTGTCGCTCTTTCCAAAGCTGCCTACACGTATTGCTTCACTGGACACACTTGGCATGTGTGATTTTTCTCTTGATATTTATTTTCACCATGTAAGTAGAGAATGCTTATTTAATCAAACCATCCGGTGAACAGAGCATTTTTTAATATATTTCAAATGCAATATGAGAGTCTTGAAACTAAGAGAAAAAAATTCTGTAAATGTAGCTCATACTTTTCTATATTCTGGGGCAATCAACCCTGTGGCATTTTGCTTGCTTCATTCGCTAGGGATACACCTTGCCCAAGTCCTTCCAGTATTTCTTCTGCAAATCATTCCTACCCAGATAGGTTGACTTAACCAAAGCTATTCTGATCAAGAAGATCCAGGAATCTCTCCGGTGAGGTCTTTTCTGCAGCCTGGTGCAATGCACAGGTTACAATAAAGTGGATGACTACATGTCTCTCTGGCTTTTTCAAACTGACACATTTGTTTTTAAAAACCATCATCTTAGCAAAGTATATAGTCAATGATGTCATGACATCCTTAACCCCACCTGAAGGAGGGAGACTAAAATCAATGCAGAAATGAAAAACAGTATGGTTTCGAAAGTGGGAGGATGTTCCAGACACAGTGGATAACAAAGTTTATTTCTGGCATGGAAAGAGAAAATGATCAAAGGGGCCTGTAAGAAGTTTGTTTGGCCAAGGAAAAGGCATAGACGGGAGTAACAGGCAGACATTCGAGCTTGGCAAGAGGGTGGGTGTTGATACAGCATGCCTTTAAGTATGGTTTAAAGGCTCTGGTGTACGTTTTGCATGCTATTTCCACTATCATAATCACCCCTGGAGTCATTGTATTTCCTAAGGAGGCTTGTTAAATCACAATCTATGGTCGGAGGGGTAAAATGGAATCTTCCCTCACTCCTGTGATATCAGTCTCCCTGCTCTCTCACCAAACATGGAAATGCGACACACACAAATGAATTTAAAATTCACCTGTGCAGCTTCTAAGCTCAGGCATCTTTCAGAACAGGTGAAGCAGGCCCAAAGGGGAAAGCGGTCCAGTAGGGAGACAGGACAAGGATTTTACGCACCTACTGGAAGAAGAGGATGCAGGTCACCAGTAAGAAGTTTGCTTTGCTTTTTTATAATTCTGAGTAAAGCCAGTTCTGCCCAAAAGTGGTGGGTTGAATTGTGGCCACCTCCAAAAGATGTGTGACCTCAGAGCCAGTGAATGTGACCTTATTTGGAAGAAGAAACTTTGCAAATGTAATCAAGCTAAAGATATCAAGATAAGGTCATCCTGGATTTAGCGTGGGCCCTACATCCATTGCTAGGTGTCCTTATAAGAGGAAGACAGAGAAAAATTTGACACCCAGAGATCCAGGGATGTGTGACATGGGAGGCAGAGAATGGGGTGATGCACCTTCAAGCCAAAGAATGGCAATGGTTGCCAGCAGCCACTCAAAGCCAGGATGGGGCAACGAACAGATTCCTCAGCACCTCCAGCAGGAACCAACTGGCACCTTGATCTTGATGATCTACAGCTTGATGCTTCCCCTCCATCCATCATGTGCATCCCATGTCAAAGATAACTATACAATGTATCATCCAGTACATGGGGACACTTTTGAGAGTGAAAGGGGTGAAATGTACAGTTACCCCCAAAGACAGCTAGCCCAGATTGGGGATTGTCTGGGCAAAGAGATGTGTGCCACCTGCCAAGATTCATTTCTGCACCTCACCCCGAGCCCCTTGTCCCTGCCTGAAGGACCCACACAGCATTTTGGTTTCTCCAACCTGGGAATTGACAAATAGGATACCATAGCTCCAAGCAGGTATTTTGTGATGTAAAATCCCAAGCTACTAAGTAACATGAGATACACATTGTGTCCAAGCTAAGGATGCATAATGTGAGTTGTACTCTAATTGTGCATTCTTCCTGGATTTTTTCCCATGAAAATGACAGAAATAGCTAGTGTGAGTCAACATACCTATAAAAACTAATATTGTTCATTATATTACTTGTGAAGAATCAAAAATTATTTTATTAGTCTATTGTATGTTCTCCTCCTTGTGGCATTTTTTATATTGGGAGAAATTCATTTTTGCTGGCTTGAAGAACAATCTTACACAAATAGTACAAGTATTCTCTGCTAGGAACAGCAAACACTTACCTCTGAAGGGAAAAAATTCTAGCTTCTGTTTATTTATATTTGTTTTTCTCCCCTCAACAATTGCTGTCCTCTATAATTTAAATGTCTGCAAAAATAGTAGTTATATAAACATTAATGCATTAAAAACTATCATTTCAATGTAGTGTGCAAATCCTGGAAGGTGAACATTAAGGAATCATGAGATTTTTTCCTCTAAGCAAGGGGAGGGACTTCACAATCTTTTTATCCCTAAAATGTATCCTTTGTAGCTTCTCAAATTCAAATTGTTAAGCGGGCCTGAATTACCATTCATATTGCATTTTCGTAAATGCTCATTTTCCATCTGCCTCTGATCAGATGCACTTTTCCCTACCTGTGACAGACTTGATTATTTTATTTCTATATTTTGTTTCAGTGTTGAGTACAGAATCTTTCTTTCCCTTTTAACACAAATATTTCTTTTCTAACCATAATATAATACATACATGTATTATATCATACACCCAGCAAGCCTGACTTTGAAAAAAAATCACTCATTATCCCAATGGCTTTCATAAAATCATAGCTATGTGTCCACAGTGGGAAAAAAACTCCCAGGAAAGCTCATTAAATTATGATAAGACTGATGTAATTCCAAAAGGTGTGGGCCTAACAGAAGAAAAAGACAACTGGAGATGTAGGGGTTGGGGTGGTAAGGAAATTATAAAAGCCAAAGAACAGGTAAGATTTGTATCTATGAGTATCAGGACCCCCTACCTAGGGCAGAGATCTCTCTCATATGTCTGCCCAAATCCAGAATTAGCAACAGCTCATAGCTGGCCTTGCACTGAAGAATGAAATTTCAGGGATTTCCTTCCTGAAAGCCTTGGACTTATCTGAAACTTTAAATCCTTAGGATAGGGTCTTCGGAGACTTCCAGATGCTCTCATCTCCTATCCCCCAATAGCTGCAATGCATTTAAGGAACTTTTTACCTCCTGCCTAGTAAGCCCTTGAACCCACATGACTGAACCCATGGTCTTTGTAACTATAACAATTATAGTAACCATTCATGCCACCTGCATTCATGGAGCTCCTACCATATGTAAGACACTGCTAGACACAATCCTTTATACAAAAGAGTATAGAGTCTAACGGAGAGGAAGACATGCTGACAATAACCACATAACCTACCAATAGAGGGGAGAGTGAGACAGCTGTGGAGTGTGAGGCAGGGAAAGCTAATTTTGCTCAAAGAGGCGGAAAGAGCTTCATAGAAAAGCTGTACGTTGAGTTGGACCTTAAAGGAAGAACAAGAAAGCAGCTGGCGTAGAAGGCGAGTGGGCAAAGGAATGTGGAAGAACATTCCATCCATCCTGATGGAAAACCTGAAGGTCCAATCCTTGAACTACTCAGAGACAAGAAATACTCTTTTGAGATGGGAGCTAAGGGTACAGTGAACAGGGGGAAACATAATCAATTCCAGGAAAGACAGGTTGGAGCAAGCAGATGGTAATTTAGGTATTTTGCAAATAAATGAATAATATTTTTTAAAAAAGATTCTTCCCTCTTGGAATTATTTAGAAAGGAATGTTTGGTGGTATAAAAGAGATGGCTAATTCTTCTGATGAGTGTTGAGTGTGTTATGTCTGTCCAAAATTCTTATGTTGAAATCCTAACCCCCAGTGCAATGGGATTTGGAGACAGACACTTGAGAGATAATTTGTGTTAGATGAGGTCATAAGGATGGGGCTCCTATAAAAGGATTAATGCCCTTGTGAGAAGAGACACTGGAGGGTGTGCTCTCCCTCTTTCTCTTCCTCTCTAACATGAGGACACAGCAAGAAGGTGGCTGTCCACAAGACAGGAAAAGAGCCCTCACCAGGAACTGAATCTGCCAGTGCCTTGATCCTGGACATCCCAGCCTCTGGAACTGTGAGAACATGTTTGTTGTTTCAGCTACCCAACATATGATGTTCTGTCCATGGCAGCTTCAGCAGACCATGACAGTAGGACTATTTTGTTAACCATATTTTGAAGTTGATAATAGTGATTTGGTACTGACAGTGCGGGAAGGAAAGTTGCTGAACAGCTATAATATTTCAACAATGAAACAATAGCTTTTCTGAAAACCATAGGATAAGAGATCATATTGGAAAACCATTTACAGGAAGAATGAACTTGCTAAAAGAGAACACCAATTTTTGTTTAATTATAAAGTAGATGCTTGTGACATATGGCTAAATAAATGGGCCAAAACATGTAAAGAAACAATGACCCATGTTCCTTAGAACACAGCTGTAATTTTCCAATAGACAGTAAAAGGGAAGTGAAAGAACTTCAGTCAGTGTTGGATTGAATCATATTAAAACTGACATTTTGGTAGGCAAAGCTGATCTCATAAGAGCAGTTTCATATGATTTAACATAATACTAAATAGAGATGTTGCAGTAAATAATTCTTAACATATGAGTTTTATGTAATTTATCACATTTTACAGTGTTAGAAAAGTAAGTTATTAACTGAACACAAATTAGTCCTTAGAGTAGCTTTTTAGAATTTGTTTTCTTAAGACTGTGATAAACAAGATCACTAGTAATAAAACTGATCATTATGAAATTAACAGAATTTGATCTTTGGCTATATTTTAGGGAATACTTTCTAATAAAAGGTAACTATTAGTTGAAATAAAGTATTTAATTTCAAGGTTATTGCTTTGTAATTGATTTCTTTTTAAGAGGAAAGTAAACTGAATTTATATTAAAAGTAACAATTGTATTTTTATGCCACTTGAAAAAACAACTGTTGTTTTAAATAACCACAGGATCATTAAGTTACATCCTTTGTGGAAGAAGGGTCCCAGGCCAGGATTTTAAAGCTCTATGTACTGGCTCTCTCTTAATACAAGATATTTTGGGAATTTATTTTAATTTTTTCCACAAAATTATTACTTATTTTTCTAACTGAAATTTATAAAAGCTACATTTTCCTTGGTATATTGGGAGACTAAGGTCCTGAGCCAATCAAATCTAATTCTGTCCATAAGAGAATATTTTAAATACACATACCCTGGCATGAACACGTACATGCACACACACACACACACACACACACACGCACACACACACATGCTGGTGCACACGCACATACACAAAAACTCAGTAGCAACAACAAATTACATTCCCTGAATGGTAAAAAAAAAATTAATAAATAAAAAATAAAGTAAAGAAAATCTTTCCTATGAACAAATAACACTGATTTAACTGCAGTGTTTTCTGTAAAAAAATTCTTTTATTTTGATTTTTATTATTTTAAATAGTTTATTTTTAAATAGGTAATATGAGCATGAGAGAAAAAAATGTTAAAGGCACAAGAGAATAAATGGTAAAAGTTGAATCTTCCTCTCACCCTCCTGAAGTCTCCCAGTTCCCTTCTCCAGCATTAGCTACTGTGAACTTGTTTTGAAAATCATCCCAGACTTATTCAGTGATAGCTGAACAGCTATTACAGCACTGCCCAGCGGAAATAAAATGCAGTCCACGTAAGCAAGTGAAAATTTTCTAGTAACTACATTTTAAAAGTAGAAAGAAACAAGTAAAATTAAATGGAATACTTTATTTAAACTAATAGAGGCAAAAATGTTATTTTGAAATGTAAACAAGAGCCATATATTGGTAGTCTACATTCTTTTTCTCTACTAAGATTTTGAACTCTTGTGTGTAGTTTATACTCAGAGAACATCTCAATTCAGACCAGCCACATTTCAATGTGAAAAGTGGTCAGTGTAGTAGACAGCATGGTTCCATAAAGTTCTATAAAGTATAAGAATCTTCAAAAAAAAGAAGTACAAAGAATCTCTTTAAAAATCCTTTCATGCAAAACACATTGTTCTTCATCTTCTTACTATTGCAAACGTTAGAATCATATACCTATAAGTGCACACATTATAAAAAGACAGAAAATACATAGAAAAAGTTTTAATCATCTATAGTCTTATATAAGTACAAAGCTATTTCTGAACCTCAAGGAATAAGTATATAAATAAATTCCAGTAAAAAACGAATATGTCTTTAGTAAGTTGTGTACACTAAATATGTACAACATTTGTATGTTAATTAGACCTCAATAAAGTGGTTATAATTTTCTTTAAAAAAAAAGAAGTAATTAAAACCACCATTTCCAAAACAAAAATAAACAACCCCCAAAACTCATAAGTCTAAGAATGCTGCCCAAGATGTTACTCAGTTAAAATTCTTATTGTGAAGTAAGAGACTTCACTCACCAATAATAAATGTATATCTTTTTATTTGAAATGTGAAATCAATCTCTCTCTCTCTCTCTCTCTCCTCTGTCTCACTCTCTTGCCTCTTGAAAAGAGAGGGCCAATGGCGGATATTGTCAGCAGCTGTTTTTGGGTTTGGATTTATTGTTTTATTCTAGTTGGGGTGGGGGCCCTCTAGTACATTTGATTAAACAAATAGCACGCCTTGCTTTGAAACAAGGGTAAGCGGGCTTATTCTTTGCCTGGAGCCAGTTTGTGCCTTCATACAGCTGTGTTTGGATATGTAGATATGGTACAGAAATTTGGAAAATTACCACGTGAAATTATTGTTTATCTTTTCTTCTCAGGGGAACAAAGTTTTGAATAAGCTTTTCATTGATGAATAAAAATCTCAGTGTCTAGTTAACTACAAAGTATGCAATATAAAATCATGTGATTCTGTGCCACGGAAAGAACTCCAGGCCTGGATTCAGGAATGTTCCGTGTCAGTCCTCACTCTCACCTGGCGCAAACTTCTAGGGGGACCTCTAGGAGCCCACTCAGCCGGCTTGGCCCCCATCTCCCTGTTCCCTGGATTAGGAGACGGGACCAGGGATTTGTATAACAATCCTACAATTCTTCTTGCCATAGATCTGCATGATGTTTTCAAAACTTTCCTTTCAAAATAATGATTCTAAATCCTAGTTACAAGAAAATGTGTTATTCACAAAAGTACTATTGGATAAAATTTTTCTAACATCTCCTTACGGTTTATAGCAGGGGTTGGCAAACTGCAACCACCAGAGCTAACTGTATGGCCATTGAGCTAACAATAGTTTTTCTATTTTTTAATGGTTGGGAAAAACCAGAAGAAGAAGATGTCATGACATGTGAAAATTATATGAAATTCTGTTAGTGTTGATAAAGTTTCACTGAAAGCCAGCTACAGTTATTCATTGATGCATTAACTATTGAGCGGTTGCAACAGAGACTAGAGGGCCCACAGAGCCTGAAATATTCACTGTGTGACCCTGTACAGAAAAAGTTTGTTGCCTCTTGATTCATAGTGTTTGAAAACAAATGGCAATCTGCAGAAAGAATAGGTAACTTACATTAAAGCCCTTAGAATATGGCAGGCACTGTACTAAGTGATGTGGCTGATTTTTAAAAATATGACAATCTTATGAAGGAGGTAGGAGCATCAGCCCCAATTTCACAGATGAGGATATTCAGGCTTGCCACGTTGCAGAAAAGTGGCAGAACCTGAATTTCACTCTGGGTCAAGCTGCAGAACCTTTGTCTTCTACCTCTGCTCCAGAGCACGGACCTTCTTCCCCTTTTAGCTCAAAAGACAGGGCTGTGTTTTGGCAAAGCAGAAAGGACCAGTCTGCTTAGGAATTGCCTGCCATCAAAGGTATTGGTATCTTTAGGACTATGAAAAAATAACTTAAAATGACATATTTCACTTAAGTCCTTCCATCTCCAGAATGTGCAACAACGCAAACATAGAAACTTAAAATTGCATCTTCAAAACAGCAAATAATGCATTGCAATATTTCAGAAGCTGAGTGTTTCACTCAGTGTTTCCAAAGTGCCAGCTAATAGGCTGCTATCCATTCCTGTCAGATTGTCACTGATATAGAGTAAAATATTAAAGATAATAAAGATAATGTACTGAGTTTTTCATGGAACTAACTATTCAACTTAAAGTTAGTCCTGTAGTGTGAGATTATATTGTCTCAAATTTTTGGTCTAAAATATAGTCTCTATTATGAATAATCATGCTATACTTTAGGCTTTTTTCTTTAGTGTACTTGCTAGACAAAAGTAAAGCATAAACAACAGTATTTTAGACCTTTATTTATTTTATTTTATTTTGAAATTTATTGGTCTATGGAATCCTAAAGTCTGGGAACCTCTGGTTTGAATGTCCTTTGATCTAGTAATTCAATTCCTAGGAAATTATCCTCTGGAAATAGTCTGTGGCATAAGAAACAATATATAAGCAAAAATATACACTGCACCATTATTCACAAAAAGCAAAATTTCAAAATAAGATTGTGCAATCCTCAAATTATGATATAGTCATATAATAAAATAACATGTGGCCATTACAAGTCTTTTGTGTAATGTATCTAACAGCATGGAAAATGTTTACAATATCATGCTAAGGAGTGGAAAAAAAAAGCAACACAATTCTATATGTAAAATATGATTGCAACTTTATGAAAATTAAATATAATCATAATATATTTTTAAATGTCTAAATGTAGGCACAGTTATGTGTGTGTGTGTGTGTGTGTGTGTGTTTTCCAGATCCAGAGTGTTTTTATCAGCTTCTTTTCCAATCAGTCTGGGCTTTTTTATAAGTAGCCATAACTGCATGTGAAATCTGTCTTTTGCTGCTTTTGCCTTCCATTGTTTTCTTCCATTATTCTCATCATATTGTCTTTTACTTCTGTGTCCTGGGAGAGCTCTAAATGTGGATGCTATTGTCTGTGGAGTCCACTCCAGAGCCAAGGTGTGAAAAGAGGCTTTTCATTCTATTTGATGTTCAGTTTCTTTGTGACCCTTCTTCCTCCACTCATCATTGTCATCTCCTCACAGTTTCTGCAGCTGTTCTGGAGAGGTCATATATATTTGTATCTTCATTGTCAAATTATTTTCTTCTGGTTACCTTGGTAAATAATGTTTGGAAGGCTTCCACTGAACAGCATTCCTCAGAAGGATATTTCATTCCTCTTGACCCAGAGCAGTTTTTAGTAGGTTGTGTTCGATCTTGCTTATTCTTAATTGAAGAGCGATCTCAGCAGATCCAGTATTTGCTGACAGGGAATGTGGCCCCCTGATCCTCTCCCTTCTCCTTTCCCACATGGGGATGATCTGACCCTTCTCAGGTCCACAGCTGGAGGGTTGATTGACTTCAGGCTCTCTCCCAGTATTCTTCACTGTGCATCTGCTGGACTGAAGCAGAGTTTTCCCCAACACTTTCAAGATTTCTGCCACTGTGAACCAATGGGGAAATAAGCTCCCCAGTCTGTAGGGTCATGAGGCCTCTTAGTGTCCCTTTTGAACCTCCACCACCCATCCCTACTGTTAAGGTCAAATTATATCCCCGGAAATTCTTACTGAAGTCCTAATTCCCAAGACCTCAGAGTGTGACTTTACTTGGGAATGGAGTGTTGCAGTTGTAATTTTGTCAAGATGAGGTCATAGTGGAGTAGGGTGGGCCCCTGATCAGGTATAACTGTCCTTATGAAAAGGGAAGATTTGGGCACAGACACCTACATGAGGAGAATGCCATGTGATGACACAGGCAGGGATGGGGGTGATGTCTTTCCACACCAAGGAAGGCCACGGATGGCCAGCAACCACTAAAAGCCAGAGAAAAAGCATGGCACAGTTTCTCATGACCTGAAGAAGAAACCAACCCTGCCAGCACCTTGTTCTTGGACTTCTGGCCTCAAGAACTGTGAGATAATAAACGTCTGCTCTTTAAGCTGCCCAGTTTGTGATTCTTTGTAACAGCAACACTCACAAACAGATACACCATGCCCTGCTAGAGGACAAGAACTCATCTCTTTTGGCTCCCTTCAAGTCAACCAGTGCTTGAGTGACATTACAGCTGCCTCATGGTTCCTCACACACATTGTGCTGTTTCTCTGTCAAGGCAGTTTCCTCGGCCTGGAATCTCCCCCTCATTCCCACCCTAACCCCCCATACATACAACCTACCCACCCACCCTTACCCACCCACTTTTACCAACCTATCTTACCCACCTACCCTTATCAACCTCTTACCCTCCAAGCCCTTCTTGACTTGGAGACTGAGTTCAGAAGTCCAAATTAATCTCCTCCAGAAAGCCTTTTCTAGGCTAGATGGCCTTTCTAGAGTGACCAACTATCTTGGTTTGTCTGGATCTGAAGGAATTTCTGGGATGCAGGACTTTCCATTCTAAATAAAACCAAGAAAGTCAGGCAAATGGGGACAAATGAGTTGCCCTGTCTTTCTCAATCTTCCTGTAACTCCCTGTGCATATCTTTCTAAAATTGTTCCTCCTAAATGTATAATAGGATGATCTGATTTATATTAGGATAATCTGGTTTCATCAGACTCACACTAGACCAGGAGAAGCTCCTTCAGAACAACATTTTTTTCCTACCTATATCTCAACTGTTCCTACATAGTAGGTGCTTAATGTCTTCATTTTTTTTATTTTTGGGGCAGAGTTTCGTTCTTGTTGCCCAGGCTGGAGTGCAATGGCACAATCTTGGCTCATTGCAACCTCTGCCCCCTGGGTTCAAGCGATTCTCCTGCTTCAGCTTCCTGAATAGCTGGGATTACAGTCAACAGCCACCAAGCCTCGCTGATTTTTTGTATTTTTAATAGAGATGGAGTTTCACCATGTTGGCCAGGCTGGTCTCGAACTCCTCACCTTAGGTACCCAAGTGAGTGAATAAGAGCACTGCCAAATCTCTTCAGGGTTACCCTTGCATAAATGCCTCCATCTATTCTGCATTCATCCCTGGACAGCTACATTCTGGGTACTTTCTCCAATTAATAGCTTCACATCTTCCTCAATGTAGGAACCAGAGGCCTCTAAGTAACTTTACTCTAGAACTGTTCTGTGTAATGTCTATTGTATTTCATAAACACACCAAAAGTAAACCATAACTGTTCAGCATGCTAACAAAGTAGTTTTCCAAGAATCAAAATTTGACATTCATCAAGTTTCTTGGAAAAAGAAATTTCACCTGAAAGTTGTTTGGTTGTTGCTTTTTTAAAACTACAGCCTTCATATCAGAAGCTGCTGTAAGTCCCCCTCTAAACTGATAACGTATGAATAGAAAAGTGATCAATTTAAAGAATACTAAAAAAAAATTTTCAAATCATTCCTAAAAAATGATTCAAGAGCATCTTGGAGTAACTCTGTATTAAGTTAATAGTGTCAATCTAGTTCTCAAGGCTTTTTGAAAACAATGAGAAATCTGCTCAGAAAAATATTATTCTGATAAATTTTTAAAAACATATTCTGGATTATGTAAATTAAATGTTTAATGTTTTTGTTTGTTTGTTTGAGACAGTCTCACTCTGTTGCCCAGGCTGGAGTGCTTGGCGAAATCTCAGTTTCAGCTCACTGCAACTCCTCCCAGGTTCAAGTGATCCTCTTGCTTCAGCCTCCCAAGTAGCTGGGATTACAGGTGCCCGCCACCACACCCTGCTAATTTTTGTATTTCTAATAGAGACAGGTTTCACTATGTTGGATAGACTGGTCTCAAAGTCCTGACCTCAAGTGATCCACCTGCTTTGGCCTCCCAAAGTGCTAGGATTAGAGGTGTGCGCCACCATCCCTGGCCCGTTTGATTTTTTAAAGAAAATATTATTGATTAGAAAGAAAGGAAATAAAAACCAACCCATAATTATATCACTCTTAACACAGGTAAATGAACATGTTTACAATATATAACTATAATTCTCCCAAAGATTATTAATATCTATGCCATTTACTATATAAAAATATTTTTATTATTAACAATTTTGTAAGGAATATCATTTTAACCAAATATTTGTATATATCCCTATCTGTTCTCTTAGAATAAATGCTTAAAAGTAGGATTTTCAGGTCAAGTAATATTTTGAAATTCTTTTGTTTTAAATGTTTTGTATATTTTTGATGTTAATAAAAATATTTATTAGCTATGATCATTTTGCATGGACTTGGATATTTTTCATTCTTTTCTAATTTTCATAATTCAATTAGAAAGATAATTTTATTGTAGATCAAGAACCTTTTTGATGACAAAATGTTTACTTTTACCTAAAAGAGAATTATGATGAAGCGATTACATCTTAAGTTAGTTATAAAAATTATCTCTATATTTACATTGCTTAGGAGAAAAGTAATTTGAAAATGTAGGGTGGAGGTGAGTGAGTTAAATGTACCAACGGTATTTTAGCTGTCTCACTGAAGAGACATTCCAAAATCTTGCAGCACAAGAAATACTTTTAAAGTTGGCCTTAAACTTAATCCCATAGGAGTGGGGCTTGGCAAGCAAGTCAGCATCTTTCTTGTAACCCTAAGAAGTTCACAGATTCCAGTAAGCTTCCATGCATTTTGCAATCCAGATTCTACTCCATGAATCTTTCTTTCTTTTGAGTTTATGAAATTTCCTAATTTTCCTAAAACATCCTACAAACGCTCTAACTGCCGTCTGTCTCTCAATCATAAAAGCACCATATCAATTTATAGTCTCCAAAAGTCAATAAAGCCTCCCCCTCCCCAAGTAAAGGGGAGAAGGATCTGGAATCACTTTATGAAAGTGTGCTTAATAATATGACAACAACATGCCACGTTATCATAGCTCAAACTAAGCTGAGACAGCCCGGTCAGTACTTGGCTATCTTTGAAACAAAATCACATTCTTCAGGAAGTGGTGTTGGTAACTCAATAAGCAGCAGCTGTTCCTGGGTCTTTGAAAAAATGTTTCATCATTTGACCAGTATTCAGTATCCAGCATTATGTCCCATTATAACTGACGGCCAACATGGAAAACCTCTGGGCAAATAAATACATGAAAATAAAAATTGCTCTTAATTTGAGGATCCTATCTCAACTGAAATGTACTCTGTTCACATCAATTTCTCTGTAATGTTAATTTGTACTTATTACCCAGAAATTCCATACACATAAAATGATTGCTCCAATCCTTCCAATCTTTATAATGAGCACTCCATCCCTGGGCCATTTAAAAGCTTTCTAAAGATCCTTTTAAAAAGGAAAGGTGATATCATGGAATGTAATGTTTATTTACAAGATGGTATGAACCCAGGCTTCCAGATGCTTGGTATAAATAACAACCCAGAAACATGCACTGCATTTAATAGAAATTTGAGTCCATCAATTTTACATGATCCTACCAAGGAGAGTGTAGAATGCTAATGATGCTAATGAGAACTTGATGTTGACAGAAGATTCATTTATAAATAAAAGTGTCCAGAAAGATGATTAAATCAGAGGGTAGTTTGTCAATATCCACCCCACATTAGGCCTATCAAGATGATCAACCGCACTTCCAATAATGATAATAAAAACAATTATGATTCTCTGTACTTATGTAGCACTTTTCATCAAGGGACCAAAAAAGATCTGTAATAAATGATCTTCAGAGCCCTTGACAGCCTGTGTTTGAAGTAGCTCATTCAAGGAAGAATCTAACTCAACATCGTGTCCATCATTGTGCTGAAACGGCTTTAGGGATCCTTGCTCAGCCAGTAGCATCTCACACTGCGTGCACCTGCACTCAGACGATAAACAGAAGAGCCTTCTGGAAAGGAGAGAGGGTGGCAAAATCCAGCTTGTGCTTCCAGTACGATTCTTTCCTATGCCTTACTTCTCCCAAAGTATCTATGGAGCTGAGACGTTCAGGGTTTATACAGTCCAAATATAATTGCTAAAATATATACATTATGCTTTAATTAAGGTCAGTAGGGGTCTCAACTCATTTTTAAGGAAAAACAGAACAGCTAACTCTTTTTTTTTAAATCAAGCTTGAGTACTAGAAATACAAGTGAAATGACAATTCATAAACTGCTGTGCATTTTCTTCCATTTTGACAGGTTATGGCTGTCAAAAACTTTGGTATGATATTAGAAGAATTTTAATTTATTACCACTTGCCATAAAGATGCCTACTCTGCCGGTTTCAGATATAATTTGGATGTAAATATTTAGTGATAGATGAGGGAGGAAACTCACCCAGAGAGATTCCTAGGTCAGATTTTCACCATTCTCCTTTAACAAAGAGATGATTTTGGGCAGGCTGATAGGACAGCAAGTGATGTTTTGGTAGGAAAGAAAATGAAGACAAGTATGAGAAATGGTTGGAGAAAATGAAGAAATAAGGACAAGAGGACTCAAGGACATAATAACTGCCTTAGGTATGCAGAGGGCCATGACGTGAAAAAAGGAGATGCTTGATCATTACCATCCTGAAGAAACAGAGCCAAGGCCAGTATAAGGACACCAATTGGTGGACGTTTCAGTTCCCAGTGATGAAGCAAAACTCATGACTATTCAACATAGTCAAGTCATCAGGAACAAGAAAAGAGAGAAGGTATAGGTGCACTCACTATGTGCTCGCTGATTCCACAAATATTTGCTAAGCACATATTCAGTGCTGGGCACCATATAAGGTGCTGTAGATACAATGGTGAGGAAAGACAAACATGGATCTCGGATCTGGGGCTCTGGCAAGGATTCTGGGCATCACACACATCAGTGCAGAGCCCCAGACTGAGCACATCCTGCTGGTGGGCAGTGAGTGGACTGTGGGGCTGGGAGGCTGACCTAGCGTTGAGTTCAGAGAAGCTCCCCTAAGATGTAAACACTTGAGATGAGGTCACACTAAGAGGAGAAGTAAGACACTTCAAAGCACAGGGGACAAAAAGGATTCCAGAGAGTGTTACAAATTCCAGTTCAAGAAAATGGAAGAACCAGGAAGGAGTAAAAGAGCTCTTTTAGGACCTATTTAGGAATTTTGTCTTACTTTAGGAAAAACATGAAGTCATTAAAGATGTTGCTGTGATTTGACTGTGTCCCCCACAAAGAATGTATTGGAAGTGTAATCCCCAATGCAACCACGTTGGGAGATGGTGCCTGGTGGGAGGTGTTTAGATCATGAGAACTCCACCCTCGTGAATGTATCAAAGCTGAGTATACCAGGGCTCAGGGCTGGGACTTCAATCTCTTGCTGTCTCTGGTCACTCTCTTGCCCATCTGCTTCCCTCCACGGATGACACAGTACCAAAGCCAGGGAGGCACCTTTTTGAGAAGTGGAGGGGTGGTGTCCTGGTCACACTGCTACTCTGAAAAATCACCTTAGGTGTAGGATGAAAAGTGGATGGAATGGGCCAAGGTCTATCCAAGGAGGCAGAAGGGGACGGCACTGTCAGATGCTCCTGGACCTAGAATAACTTTTGTTTCATGCACTTACTAATTTAGTCAATATTCAACATGTTAAATGCTATTTTGAAAGTAGAAATTAGATTTTATGTCATTAATATAACTTGTTAGTGTCTCTGATATTACTGCTGTGGTTGCCAACCAATATTTCCTTTAGACTTCAGGAATATTATTCTGTGCTCTTAGTGACGTCAAGATAATGTAATTGAAATACATCATAAATGATTCTATCAATTATCAAAATAATCATAAGGGAAGACAGCATTTATTGATACCATTTATTGTCTTATCCAGTTGTATGCCAGATTTCAGAAAATAGCAGAATGAAGTTAACCTGAACAATTAGCTGTTTGAAAAGCCTGCAAAACTTAGGAGGAACTTAAATTTTCTCACCTCCGTAAGTTACATTATTTCTTGTGATGGCACACACTTAATACACAAATGAAGTGAGCCCACAATAGCTTTCACATAGTCATATTACAAATAAGTGTGTTTATGAAAATTTTATGGAACAGTGTGGAGAAGTAAAGGAGTTGCTATAATTCGAAGGTATTTTCTATAAGTGCCCAGAGAGCAATGTAAGTAATTTCCTAGGTCTGGTTGTTAAATCAATGTGAGTGAATGTTATTCCCTCATAGAAATGTGTCACTTTTTTCTACAAAGAATATATATGCAAAGCTATTCCTATTTATTTTTATTTTTTTGATATGGAGCCTCATCCTGTCACACAGGCTGGAGTGCAATGGTGCGATCTCTGTTCACTGCAACTCACGCCTCCCGGGTTCAAACAATTCTTATGCCTCAGCCTCCTGAGTAGCTGGGATTACAAGCACTCACCACCATGCCCAGTTAATTTTTGTATTTTTAGTAGAGATGGGGTTTTACCATATCGGCCAGGCTGGTATCAAACTCCTGACCTCCTGATCTGCCCTCCTCAGCCTCCCAAAGTGCTGGGATATTTGTTTTTTAACAGTGGTTTATTTTGCGGCTCAACCCAGTCACTTACAACAAACTAAACGAGCTAAGGATGAGTTTTTGTTTTATATACACATGTATATTTATGCGTACGTTAAGCCTTTGTTGTGGGTAGAGGGTAAGGATATGTGGGAGGAATCTTTAAAGTAAGGGAACATGATGAATCCCACCTAGAATCAGAAGAAAGGGATATAAACTTGTAAAGAGGGCTATGGTCGAACAGAATAACACAATGTAGTATTCTAGTTTTGCATGCGCTTTGCCATAGTTTGAGTCTAGTCTGACATCTGACATCTTGACAAAATAAAAAACAAAAACAAAAAAAATTAGCCAACAACAAAAACACATACATACACTACTGGGATTATTCTGTTAGGGTATAAAGCTTTCAGTTGTTCAATACGGACAGAGTGCTTAAGAATAACAGACACACAAGAGCCTGGGCACGTTTCCCACCTTCCTTCCACACTGTGGGAACAGACACAGAAACACGTCTGGAGGCCCCTGGGCTGCAGGGGGAACCCACAAAAGGAGGACATTCACTTCTTTAGAGATCTCTGAATTAATCATCTCCATCATGCCAGCCCTGTGTTTCAATGATTCTGACATATGCTACGGGGCAAATGAATGAAGCAGGTGGCACTGTGCCCATTTACAGGTGTGGAAAGGGACAATAAAGGACTGAAGGGTGACAAAGTAAAAACCGAGGCCAGGGTCCCAGATATCTCGTTCAATATTTGTTAGTTTAGAACAGTGGTATTTTAACCATGGGTGATTTTGGCTTCCAAGGGGCCAGGGTTTCTGCTACAGGGCACAGAACAGCCCCAACAACAAAGAATGATCAGGAGCAAAATGTTGATAGTGCTGCTATTTAGAAACCCTGGTTCAGAGAGACCACTTGAAAACTTCAGGGGATGATTCAGAATTTACTTTTGCCTGTCTGGGTAATAAAATCGTTTTTTTGTTTTTGTTTTTAAAGAAAGTGAATTTCTTCTAAGCTGTTGACACAGCCATGTGATTCTTTCATAAATGAGTTTAAAACTAAGAACTAATTTTTGAAAAGAAGTGTTTACTTTGCAACTTAATATGCATTAAAAAAAAATTCTACAATGTGGCTGTCCATTGCCACCACAAGCAGCAGCACTTTTACCTGTCAGTGATGGCGTCTCAGTGTGCAGTTACAGAATGCATGGACCTCTGCCGTGTTAGGACACTGAATCCATGTGTGGTTTCCTGCGTGAAACTGTCGCCCTCCTGCTGTAAAAGTCACCCACTTAATGAGGTATATTGACCCCGTATTAGTAAGAATCTGTAGTTCAAAAATGCTGTATTTGGGGCAAAAATCAGCATCCTCAAATTCAAGTAACCTCGCTCCCTCTCTCAGCAAGAAGTTTGTGTGAAGAGACAGCTGGAAATTCTAGCCCTTAGATGTTAAAAAACAAAATAGGGACAAATTTACTGTGTTTACATGTCATCTTTAGTTTCCAAATGCCTTTATTCTAATATCCCTGGGAAGTAAATTGGGGCAAGACTCAGCATCACTACTTACTGAACTGGGGGAGGGGCTGGGCGTGGGGTGGGCGTTGTTTAAATGTAAAGACAAAGTGGCTTACCTCTATGGCTTCCTGGCCAGAAAAACATCGGCTTTGTTATTTATCTCACTGTCAAAGTCATAGTCATGCCCTTAGATCATGATTGTAAGCCTTTCTGAAGTCTGAATGGTTCTAAATGCTATAGTTATGTAATTTTGAAAAATAAGTTATAGCTGTGTTTTTGCTCTTCAAATCTCCTTAAGTAGAGGCCCCACTGAGAAATTTTCAGATTGCCTTGTCCAAGAACAATTCTTCTATCAATAATCATGATATCAAAGAAAAGTATAAACAAGAATATCTTAATTTCTTTCAAGGCATCCAATCTAGTTTTCCCTAAACAACAAAATGGAAAACCTCAGTCTTCAAAAAAACCTCACGGACTTATCTCAGCTTTTCCAGGAACGCTCTGGACTATATTCTCTCTGTGGTCTAATTGGGTCTGATAAACATATTTATGGAGGCAAAGAATGAGCCCATTTGAGTTTCTATCTTTGTTTTCCCACAGGTAGCTGCACGGAGATGTTTAGTCCTATCCTTCTGAAGGCTGGACAGTTCTGTGTGATACACACACATATTTCTAAGCATTTTGCAGCACAGTGACATTGCTTAATGCAACTCACAGGGGTGTGAAGGGCTGGAAAAGAACTTTGAGATGAATACATGTGATGAAACAACATGGAGAAAATTCATAGCAGAGGCTAATTTGCTTACACTAAAACAGTTCCAATTTTGTTACCTTTAGGCACTGTGATCATGTGGAAGTGGGGTTCAAAGAGAAAGAAATGGAGCCTGGACCACACTGTGAGAGCCTGGAAGGAAAGTGTAGCCCTGAGCTCATCCCCTGTAGAGTGGAACAGGCCTCCCAGGCCCAGGTAGATGACATGGGGTGCTGGCTTCCACCAGAAACTGTCAAAAGCTCCAAGAAGTTCATATCTGGCTTTGGGCCCTTCATAACCAAAGGTTGATTTAGACCGTAGGAAGAATACAATGTGATAGGATTTATATAATTTATATAATTAATAATTATTATAATTTATATACTGTTATATATTATATATTTATATAAGTATATATTATAATAAATTATATAATTTATATAACTAATACTTATATTAAATATTAATATAAAAATTGGGCCTTTAATATATTGAATACATATCAATATATCATATCGACATCATATTATATCATAGTGATATGAATTATAAATTATATTCCATATTATAATTAATTATATACATATATAATTACATGAAATATTAATATAAAAATTGTGCTTTAATATTTTAATTACATATCACTATATCACATTGATATAAAAATCTCTCAATTTATCACCCATAAGCATTTATTGAGCACCTGCAAGCCTGAGCTGAGCACCTCCATGCATTTATGGAGCATTCAGTCTCTTCCTGACACCATTCTGTATACCGAGGACATGAAGATGAAGATACACATCCCCCCCCACTTCCTGTGTTCTCACAGGGGCTCCAAGCCTGTTGCACAGACTGAAGCATAAATAAGTCATTACAATGTGAGGGGAGCCACAACAGAAGTGTAGGCAGAACAAGGCATAGCACAATCAAGGGCCTACAGACTCCACCAGGAAGTGAAGGGCGAAGTTCTCAAGCATGACAAAGAGTGTACTATTTGGCGAGGGTGGGTACTCTGAGCAGAGATAACATGGAAAAAGGTATCTGAGTCAACTGCACGACAATTTACCAAGGTCCCTTTAGTAAGTATGCTATGCAAAGTATGGAACAAATGAAGAAAGATGTTGCCTCCAGGGGACTTTCTAGCTCCTATTTTTAAATGGATGTATGTTTTTAACTCCTTGAGATTAACAGCTTATGAAATGTACACCAATTACTCATACTTTTGATTGATTGCCTTCAATCCTCCACTCCTCTTATATGTGGTTACAAGTCCTGCAAAATATTGATGAAATCTCCTAAAATGATAAAGCAGTGACCCCAACAGATACACAGCCTAATGACATGCAGAAGCAGAAGATGACATAGAATTAGTGAAAACAGAAATGGAAAAATCTCAATCTCATTATTAATTAAAAGTATGCATTTAAAAAAATAGCAACTTTCTGGTTTATTGTATTACCACATATTTTACACAGTGATCATATCTAATTCTGGAAAGCATCTAGTAAATCTATATATTTACGTGTGACAATTGTACTATATGTCTTTAGACTCTTGACCTCAAAGGAAAAAGAGAAAACCTCTATGCACAAAGATGTTCACTTCACTGTTATTATATTAATAACAAAAATAGAGAAGTAAATGGAACTTCCAAAATTAATGACTGTTAAATCACTGTACATTTTTAGATGAGTCAAGGTATTATACTTAATATTAACATTTATAATTATTAAAGCTCTTACCACATAGAAACACTTTCAACATGATGATTACTAAAAAGGGTTAGAAAATGGCATGTCTACTATGGTTTCAACTGTATAAAATATTTACGTAGATGAGAATCAGAAGAAAATATCAAAGTAACAGTTTATATTACATAAACACTTTTTTGTTATTTCAAATACTCAGACTCTCTGCTAATAAAACTATAATTTGGGTCATTTAATAAACTATAATTTGGATATAAACTATATAATAATAAACTATATTAATAAACTATATTAATAAACTATATTACTTAACTATATTAATTAACTATATTAATAAACTATAATTTGGATATAAACCATAATTTGGATATAAACTATATTTAATAAACTATAATTTTGATATAAACTATAATTTGGATCATTTAATAAACCCCATAGTAAGGAAAAATTATACATAGCACTTCTACAAAAGCCTTAGACACACATGCAGACCTTCAAATTAAGGTAAAAAACGTACAAGCATATTAAATTAAGAACAAATTTTCTCATATGGGTGGGGGTGACGATTCATTCCAAATTTTGCCTTGAGTAGATTTGCAAGTTGTCATTACAGGTGCCTTGTCTTATTTATCGGTCTGAGCACATTGGCAGAACACGGTCATCTAAATTATCCATTTACCTTGTATATGGAATTAAGAGCTCTGTGTTAGGGAGCTGCAAATGTCAAGCAGCGGAGTCATGCCGGGGATTGATTCTGTAGATTAGAACATCTCCACCAAGGCATTTGGCCTGTAAGATGTCTAAGTAGATTAATTGAAGTAGAAATGCATTATTTATTATTTAACACTTAGTGAAAGCAGTCAGTGAGCTAGGTTTAATAATGATTTCTTTTCGACACTCACTGGTGAATAAGAATTAGGTAAACATGACCCAGTCATTACTTGAGAGGTTTATCAGGTTTCAAAATCAGAACTTTTTTTTTTTTTTTTTTCAAAGAGGCAATTAGCACCGTGATATTCCCCTTGCCTACTGGAAAAGATAAGTTTTATGATATCTACAGGAGCTCTAAGAATTAGGCCTATTTAGACCAGGGAAGAGGGAGAACTCTACAATGTTGACAGAGGCCCCTTCAGTCAGGGCTGTGTTTCTGAACCCTGTAGATAAATCTAGATGACAGGAACATATTAACTGATCTCAACACTCCTAATGGTGACTACTAATTATTTCAGAATTGGAGGAAGATTTGTCTTCCCTATTACAGCTGCCTGGATTGCTGGAGTCTAATCCATTCCTATCCATGTAAGGGAAAGCTGACCTTCTGCCTGGACAGTGTCTTGCCACTCCTGGATGTCTGGCCCTTTGGGGTATGCTCCCCCTAATACATAAGTTGCATCATATTTCTGGAGTCACTTCACCCAGGATAGACTGATCTGACTCTTCTTCTTTTTCAGTGGAGTCAGCCTTTGACTGGAGAATCCCTAACCTGTGGCTTCTTTCTGGCTTTGGAAGATGGGACAGAAGATACAGATGGTTAACCATGCCCCAAGGATGTAGGATCTCACTACCCTTCACACCCAAGGATGACCTCGTCATTAGCTCAGATAGGAAGTCTAATGCTACTAGTTGCACAATGTAAGGCAAAGTACTTAATCTCTCTAGGGTTCACATTTTTCATTGTAAATGACATTGCAATAGAGAGGTTACTGTTGGGATTAAAGACAGAAAACAGGCCAACGGCATTCTCCAGTGGCTTATAGAAAAGTAGTGCCTGATGTATTTTGGGTCCTCCGTATCACTCCTTTTTAAAAAATTATGGTAAGAACACTTAACATGAGATCTTCCCACTTAACAAATGTCTAAGTGTACAATACAGTATTGTAATCTATAGGTACAATGTTGTACAGCAGATCTACAGAACTTACTCCTCTTTCCCAACTGAAACTTTATGCCCATTGAACAGCAACTCATCAATTCCCCCCGTCCCCCACTCACAACCCTCCCCCCGCCCCCGTCCCCTACTCCCAACCCCTGGCAACCACTTTTCTACTCTTGCTCCTGTGAGTTTGACTATTTTAGATACCTCATGCCACATTAGTCTTTCTGTAACTGGCTTATTTCACTAAACATAATGTCATCCAGTTTCATTCATACTGCTGCATATTTCATGGTTTCCTCTTTTGTTCAGGCTGAATAATATTACATCGTATGCATATGCCACGTTTTCTTTAACCATTCTTTTTGTTTGTTTGTTTTGAGACGGAGTCTCATTCTGCCGCAGATTGGAGTGCAGCAACGCAATCTCAGCTCACTGCAACCTCTGCCTCCTGGGTTCAAGCGATTGTTTTGCCTCAGCCTCCTGAGTAGCTGGGATTACAGGTGCACACCACCACACCCAGCTTATTTTTGTATTTTTAGTAGAGATGAGGTTTCACCATGTTGGCCAGGCTGGTCTCGAATTCCTGAACTCAGGTGATCTGCCCACCTCAGCCTCCCAAAGTTCTGGGATTACAGGCATGAGCCACCACACCTGGCTTCTTTCCACTCTATCAGCAATGGACATCTAGGTTATCTCTATACCTTGGCTATCGTGAGTTATGATGCAATGAACATGGGAGAGGAAATATCTCCTTGAGGTCTTGATTTCCATGATTTTGGATAAATACCCAGAAGTGCGATTGCTTCTTTGGTAGTTCCATTTTGAATTTTTTTCTTTATCCTCCATAGATTTCTCTAACACATGCTTCTAACTTCAAATTTCTTTACTCATAGCACAGATTCCAATACTAACCCACTCTCAATGCTGCCCATTTCTGTATTTTTCTGACAATGTCTAAGTATTTTATCAATAAGTATCTCTTTTCTTGGCTAATGGATAGAACTGAAATTGCTTTAGAACTACCTGTGATGACTTTGATGGGAAAGATGACAGCTGATGATAAAAGATTAACACTGAACTTGAGAGTGGTAGCGAAAAGAAGAGGGTTATTTCAGAAACCACAATTTATAAACAACAGATTTCCTAACAGGCTAGAACAATAAGAAAGCAAAATTGTGGATTCCTGTGCTTTCAGTGTTGGTTTGCTTTGTTTTGGTTTTATTATAATCATATAACAAATATTACACTTTCCTTTTATATATAGGAATTTGAATATTTAAATTTTATCATAATAGAATTTTTAATAAAATCAACAGATATGGTACAGCGTAACAAATATGCCTATTTCAGAAAACACATTGAAGGCAATGTCAGAAGGCATATTTACTTATAATTACAATCAGTGGCTTCAATTATAGTTGAGTTCCAAAGATATAAAATGTAAAATGTAATTGTGTTGAATGTGATGGGTTGCTTCCTGTGAAATTTACTCATTAATACCTTAAAGGCCTTCCTGTGATCCTATTTAGTAATGCGTTCTCAAAAGGGTGTTATTCTCTGCAATGCACATTTTTAATTCTGGATATTTAAAAAACAAACTCAACATTTTTCTTGGCATTTTTTGCAAATGCATTGGAGTTCATTCAGACATTCAGCTCAATAAAAACGAACAAACAAACAAAACACAGACATTTCTGCAGAGCCATAGCTGAAGAGCACTGGCTTGGGAGAGAGACCCAAGGGTCTGGTCCCAGTTCTCCTCCCCGGCCCCAGCTTGTTGTGTCACCTTGGCTGTTCCACTATGTGAGTTCCTCCTTGGAGACGGAGTTCACAGCCAGAGTGATCACTAAGCTTCCTCCCTGCCTTAAAATTCTATTATTCTAAGTCTTTCTCACTTCTCTAGAATTTCCTGTGATATGGATGCTTGCAATTATTACACCTCTGACAATTGATGCCAATAAAAACCATCTACAACATTGGACAACGAATTTCTTATGTTTTTATTCCATACAAAATCGTGTAGTTAGGTTCAGAAATAAAATATTCACAACACATTTTGTGGTAGGTTGGTCTTACTTCATGGGGTAAAAACATTTGTTGCAAGAGGAAACAGGTTTGTCCAAGGACCCATGCAAACTAATTCAAAAAGAACCTAAACTCCTAACAATACCTGTCTCTCCTACATGAGCTTTCTCCCATTACCAAACACTGTAAATATCAACAGCTGATCAATGTATAGGACTTTCATTACACATTGTCTCCACAAACTACTGTGACTCACACGCTTAGGACCGCAAATGTAGTGTTCTCACTTGCATCCATTGGGTACACATTTGGGAAGTCTCTGGGACCAGGTGGCAAATATGACTTTTGGAAGTCTTTTTCCTGGAAGAAAACGATGGCAGGGCAGTGGAGTGACGGGAGGCAGACAAAACAACAACAAAAGGCCAGAGAGTACTTGCGGCTTTAAAAGCTGATCATTTTTATTACATGTTATTATATTTAAGAAAGCCCAGCCAGGCATGGTGGCTCATGCCTGTGATCCCAGTGCTTTGGGAGATTGAGGTGGGTGGATCACCTGAGGTTGAGAGTTTGAGACCAGCCTGGCCAACATGGTGAAACCTCATCTCTACTAATAATACAAAAATTAGCTGGATGTGGTGGTGGGTGCCTGTCATCCTAGCCACTCAGGAGGCCGAGGCACGAGAATTGCTTGAACCTGGGAGGCGGAGGTTGTGGTGAGCCAAGATCGTACCATTGCACTCCAGCCTGGACAACAAGAGAGAAACTCCACTGAAAGGAAGGTAAGGAAAGGAGAGGAGAGGGGAGAGGAGGGGTGGGGAGGGGAGGAGGAAGGAAAGAAAGCCCTAAATATTTTTCCAAAAGACTGAATGTTTTTAAGGGGAAATATCTTTGTTATCCAGTTGCTGGCTCTCTGCTCAAAGGGCAAACAAACGAAAACATCAGAAAGTCTCCAGTAGTGGGAACAATGCATAGGCAGTCAAACCTCCATGAAAACTTCCAAAAGTTGAAGTAGGTGTATGAAGAATCATCTTAATTAAGAGCTGCTTGTCTAGTAATAGCTGCTATATTTTATGGCACGGACTTGATTCCTAGGGACTCCTGGAAGTTACACTCAAGAGTGCATTTCATACCACTCACTCCTCCGTATCCGATACTGTGTTTCACAGTCTTCCATGGGGAAAACAAATGAGAAGGAGAGCCAGAGGGAGCACATCAATGAGAAAGACTGATATTGAGATAATTACAGTAAGCAATAAAGAATTCATCACAGGGACAGAGGACCAGACCAATGCCCAGCAGCCATATCTATTGCCTTGTCCTTGTTATTCTCTTTTAGTAAGACCTGAGCATAGAATAGAGTGATACCACAGACCAGGAACTTACATGTACATTCCTCTTCCTTAGGAGAGCCCTCAGATAATCTTTGCACAGTGTGACCTCTTCTTTAGGACAGGGTTAGCTGTTTGAATGGGGCTGTAGTCCCTGGTCATTTATCATGAGATTCTGGGTCTTCCCACAAAGAAGCATAGAGGACCTGCTGAGTATTTTCACCTGGGCCTTAGTCTACTGATGAAAAGCTTCCTCAATAAAAAGCTAATTCATCACCATTTTGGCACCCAAAATAGACCCAAGCTATGCTTAATTCTACCCATTCGCTGTGTGATTCCATTCCTGGATACAAAGTACCTGGTATCAGGATCAGTTCTTACAATGCGCCTGATGATATGAAAGGGTGGATTATGGCATTGTAGAAGGAATGGAGAGGGTAGACCTTACTGATTAAAACAAAGAGAGTCTTCAAAACGTAATAAGCCATGTCTTCAGTAACAAAAAGAGGAAAAAAGATTGGGAGGATGTTTGTTTTTTCAAAGTTTAACATAGACTGTTTTTTAAAAATTTACTAAACATCTACAATATAATGTAGAAATGGAGATAATGAAATTGTAAGTATTCTTTTTTAAAAATATATTTTTTATTTTATTTGAATATTTTTAAAGACAGGATCTTGCTTTGTCACCCAGGCTGGAGTGCAGTGGTATAATCATAGCTCGCTATAACCTCAAACTTATGGGCTCAAGAGATCCTCCCACCTTGGCCTCCCAAGTAGCTGGGACTGTAGTGCTCACTACCATGACCTGTTAATTTTTTTTATTTTTTGTAGAAATAGGGTCTTACTATGTTTCCCAGGCTAGTGTTGAAATTCTGGCCTCAAGTTCTCCTCCCCGTTCAGCCTCCCAAAACACTGGATTACAGGTGTGAACCACCACACCTAGCCTGTAAGTATTCTCAAAGCACTGGATTACAGGTGTGAACCACCACACCTAGCGTATAAGCATTCCCAAAGCACTGGATTACAGGTGTGAACCACCACACCTAGCTGTAAGCATTCTCAAAGCACTGGATTACAGGTGTGAACCACCACACCTAGCCTATAAGCATTCCCAAAGCACTGGATTACAGGTGTGAACCACCACACCTAGCCTATAAGCATTCTCAAAGAACTTGAAACACAGGAGCTAACTAAACAACAGACAGAAGCCTACTGGATTGTGGTGGATAAGCTTTTTGATGTGCTATTGGATTCGGTTTACCAGTATTTTATTGAAGATTTTTGTATCAATGTTCATCATGGTTATTGGCCTGTGGTTTTCTTTTTTAGTTGTGTCTCTGCCAGGTTTTGGTATCAGGAGGCTTCATCCCGGGGATGCCAGGCTGGTTCAACATATGCAAATCTGTAAACGTAATCCACCACATAAGCAGAACCAAAGACAAAAACCACATGATTATTTCTATAGATGCAGAGAAGACCTTCAACAAAATTCAACAGCCCTTTATGCTAAAAACTCTCAATAAACTAAGTATTGATGGAACGTATCCCAAAATAATAAAAGCTACTTATGACAAACCCACAGCCAACATACTGAACAGGCAAAACCTAGAGGCATTACCTTTAAAAACTGATGCTAGACAAGGATGCCCTCTCTCACCACTCCTATTCAATACAGTATTGGAAGTTCTAGCCAGAGCAATTAGGCAAGAGAAAGAAATAAAGGGCATTCAGTTAGAAAAAGAAGAAGTCAAATTGTCCCTATTTGCAGATGACATGATCATATATTTAGAAGACCCCATCATCTCAGCCCAAAACCTGCTTAAGCTGATAAATAACTTCAGCAAAGTCTCAGGATGCAAAATCAATGTGCAGAAATCACAAACATTCCTATACACCAACAACAGAAAAACAGAGAGCCAAATCATGAGCAAACTTCCATTTACAATTGCTACAAAGAGAATAGAATACCTAGGAATGCAACTGAGGGTTGAAAAAGATCTCTTCAAGGAGAACTACAAACCACTGATGAAGGAAATAAAAGAGGACACAAACAGATGGAAAAACATTCCATGCTCATGGTTAGGAAGAATCAGTGTTGTGAAAATGGCCATACTGCCCTAAGTAAGTTATAGATTCAGTGCTATCCCCATCAAGCTACCATTGACATTCTTCACAGAAGTGTAAAAAACCACTTTAAACTTCATATGGAACCAAAAGAGAGCCCACATAGCCAAGACAATCCTAAGCAAAAGGAACAAAGATGGAAGCATCATGCTACCTGACTTCAAACTGTACTACAAGCCTACAGTAATCAAAACAGCTGGTACTGGTACCAAAACAGAGATACAGACCAATGCAACAGAACAGAGGCCTCAGAAGCAACACCACACATCTAAAACCATCTGACCTTTGACAAACCAGACAAAAACAATGGGGAAAGGATTCCCTGTTTAATAAATGGTGTTGGGAAAACTGGCTAGCCATATGCAGGAAGCTAAAATTGGACCCCTTCCTTACACCTTATACAAAAATTAACTCCAGATGGATTAAAGATTTAAACGTAAGAACTAACACCATAAAAACTCTAGAAGAAAACCTAGGCAACAGGACACAGGCACAGGCAAGGGCTTCATCACTAAAACACCAAAAGCAATGGCAACAAAAGCCAAAATAGACAAATGGAGTCTAATTAAACTCCTGAGCTTCTGCACAGCAAAAAAAACAATCATTAGAGTGAACTAGCAACCAACAGAATGGGAAAAAATGTTTGCAATCTACCCGTCTGACAAAGGGCTAATATCCAGAATCTACAAAGAACTAAAGCAGATTTATAAGAAAAAAACAAACAAACCCATTCAAAAGCGGGTGAAGGATATGAACAGACACTTTTCAAAAGAAGATATTTATGTGGCTAACAAACATATGAAAAAATGCTCATCATCACTGGTCATTAGAGAAACGCAAATCAAAACCACATTGAGATACCATCTCATGCCAGTTAGAATGGCAATCATTAAAAAATCTGGAGACAACAGATACTGGAGAGGATGTGGAGAAAAAGGAACACTTTTACACTGTTGGTGGGAGTGTAAATTAGTTCAACCATTACGGAAGACAGTGTGGTGATTCTTCAAGGTTCTAGAAATAGAAATTCCATTTGACCCATTACTGGGTATATACTCAAAGGATTATAAATCATTCTATTACAAGGACACATGCACACGTACGTTTGTTGTGGTGGTGTTTACAATAGCAAAGACCCGGAACCAACCCAAATGCCCATCAATGATAGAGTGGACAAAGAAAAATGTGGCACATATACGCCATGGAACACTATGCAGCCATAAAAAATGATGAGTTCATGTCCTTTGTAGAGACATGGATGAATCTAGAAACCATCATTCTCAGCAAACTGACACAAGAACAGAAAACCAACACTGCATGTTTTCACTCATAGGTGGGTGATGAACAATAAGAACAGGTGGGCACAGAGAAGGGAACAACATTCACTGGATTAGGTGGCGAGGTGGAAGGGAAGGGAGGGGAAGGACAGCAGGGGGCGGGGAGGATGGGGAGGGATAACACCAGAAGAAATGCCTGATGTAGGTGACTGGCGGTGGTGGGGGGATGGAGACAGCAAACCACCATGGCATGTATGTACCTATGCAACAGTCCTGCAGGATGCAGGATGTGCATATGTACCCCAGAGCCCAAAGTACAATTAAAAAAAAGAAAAAACAGAAAGAAATAGGGAAGTACTCAGCTGAATGCTTAATTATTTTGAATATGCAAAATTTAGCATGGTCAATTCCCAACAATTATTATGGAACTGGGAAATTATTTTCCATTTACTTAAGAGACACTTCTATTGATTAAACACATATTACATGTTAAGAGTTTTCTGAGCATTCTACTTGCATAAGTTTAATTAATCCCCAAATCCTCTGAGGTAAATCCTATTATCAAAGGTTGCCAGTTTTAGCATATAAAAATACAAAATGCCCAGTTAAATTTGAATTTCAGAGAAACAATAAGTATTCCTAATATAACTATGTCCCATGCAACATTTGAGACGTAGCTACGTAAAATGTTATTTGCCATTTTATCTGAAATATACTTTTAACTGGGCATCCTATGTTTTACCTGGCAATGATATTAGTAGTATTATTCCAGTTAAATTATGATTCATCTTCAGGCTACCATCTTTGTCAAACTGTTCTCAGGCATTACTTGGTGTTAGTCAAAGGGTACAATAACTGGATGAGGCCAAGCTTTACAAAAGTTTCGAGACATTTTTAAGGTGGTTTGAAGGCTTAAAAATCCTTTCCATTCTCTGTCTTCCCAACTCCCAAAGGTAGCCTGAACTAGGGGCTTGGAGAGGGCTTACTTCAGTTGCCCAAGACCTGTGCTAAGCTGCCTTGGGTACCATTAAAATGAAATGTAACATTATAGTCTGAGTTTAATACCTCTAAAGTCAGGCTACCCTAACAAAACTTCTGGCTTAAAAATTAACCTGTGAGCACAAAAGCATGGCAGAGCTGAGACCTGGTTTAAAAGGGTGATGCCTGAGGAAAGCTTGGGACAACTAACCCAACTCTCTCAGGTCTCTCAAGAAAGATAATTTTTATTTAAGTGATATTTGTAGGGCATTTACTGTGCTGGGTGTGGCTCTGTATCTTTTAGTCTTCTCATCTTCAGAAAACTCTACGGTATAGATCCTACTATTATTCCAATGCTACAGAGGAGGAAACTGAGGAATAAAGGGGTTACATAATGTCCCAAGGTCCACCACTAGTAAATGATAAAGCCAGGATTCAAACCCAGGCAGGCAGGCTCCAGAATTCATGATCTGAACCACTAAGCAACGTCAATTTGAATTCCATCTATTGTGAAGTTTTGGAAACAGATCAAGAATTCCCTGCATGTAAGAAAAAGCACACGATCTATTCATCATTGCCAAGACTATTTTACAAACATCATCTCCTTTGGGTCTTAGAGCAACTGGAGAAGGTGTAAATGACAGGTAATATAGGCATTATTATCGCTATTTTACAGACGAGATTAAGAGAGGTAATGGTGATGCATGACGGGCTCCACGTTAATAAATTGGTAAACACGGAGTCTTCTAATCCAAACCAGATTCTCTATCCATTCCACCTAGGCTCAATACGGTAAGCAAAAATGGAACCCAGAAAATGCTAAGAATGATTGTCTTGCTCTGATTTAAAAATCTGGCTTTTGAAATGCAGGAATGTCTTTAAGTTTGGGATTACAAGAAATCTGAGGCAGGGCTGTTCTTGGTGAAGCAGGCTACAAAGAGATGAAAATCATCACTCTGAATTATTTGCTCAGTGGTTTTGGGGTAGCTTGGTAACTATGCTAGAATAGGAGGCTTAGGTGTCATTATAAAGAAAATCCCTACTTTGTAATGTGTGACACCAAGTACAATCATAAACAGAGCTAAGACCTTGCTTCTGCCAATTGGAGGACTTCTACTACCAAAACTTGCATCCATGCTTAAAGTGCTTATCCATGTGCCCGGTGTGGTGGCTCACATCTGTAATCCCAGCACTTTGGGAGGCCGAAGTGGGCAGATCACCAGAGGTCAGTAGTTCGAGACTAGCCTGGCCAACATGGTGAAACCCCATCTCTACTAAAATTACAAAAAATTAACCAGGTGTGGTGGCAGATGTCTGTGATCTCAGCTACTTGGGAGGCTGAGGCATGAGAATCACTGGAACCCAGGAGGTGGAGGTTGCAGTGAGCTAAGATTGCATCACTGCATTTCAGCCTGGGTAATGAGAGCAAAACTCCGGGGAAAAAAAAAAAAGTGCCTATCAGTGAAAAAGTGATTATAGTTGAATGAACACAAAAGTTGAATTCTGGGCACCTCAATTCCCAAAAGTTCGTTTCCTAGGTACAAAGTTTTATTTCTGGGAAATCACTGTGGCTTTATATTAAGTAACCAGATGATGATGGGTTTAGATCTAAAGCAAAAATGAGAGAACTTTTAAATAGAAAAAGACACTGGTGTTTATAATGTGTATTTTAGAGAAAAAGCAGTAATGTACAACTTTTCCAAAGGAAAGCAGAGATCAGCTGTGAAAATAGCTACTGTTGTTGAACTCGAAGTGAGTCACTGTCTGCAGAACTCTCCTGAAAGAGAAGAATGTGGTCTGCCAGGGCCCAGTCGCGGCTGTAATCTCAAGGATGTCGGAGCAGGCAACACGCCTGCTAATGAGACCTCAGAAGTGTCTGATCATCTCTTCTAATTGCTCTAAATAATTGGAGAGCTGCATGGCCTGGCCTCTCCTTCATGAAGACGGTCAGTTCAAATATGCAAATGTAAAATTATTTGAATACCGCTCTAATTGGAGTCCAAGCTACCCATTATCTGCTGGAGAACAAAACAATATGACTAACAACACTGACTATCAAATCCTTCATTTTAAGCTTCACTGAGCTCCCCAAATTACCACAGGCAGTCCTGACAGGGACCACTTTACAAGGAGTTGATGACCCCTAATTAAGACACAAGGCACTTCTAGTTATGCTAATATTTGAAATTGAAATTGGTTTGACCTACGCAGTTCCATACAATACCACCAAGTGAAACTCGAATCCGGGCACCTTAAGTTGACAAAATGTCCAATAGCCCATTAAATGCATTGCAAATTCAAGTTCCATCCATCCCTGCCCTACCCACATCCCCCAAGTTGATTGCATTACTGAATGACAAATCTAAAATATCATACCTGATCACATGGTTTTCTGTAGAAACTTTATCCAACAAAGGATATTGGACAGGCATTACAAATTGTTTTTTCTACCAAGAGTTAGGATGTAGAGTATACCTGTGTTTGGCCACTGTGAGCTGGAGTGGTCTCTCTCAGTCTCTCTCCACTTATCTTTCTAGTAATCTTCTTTTTTAACACAAGTCTCATCTTCTCTCCTCTCCCTCTTCTAGTCTTCATCTTTCACTGTGTTCCAAAATACCTTCCCCCTCACTGACAGCCCTGTACATGACTTGGAGATTTGAGTTGTTTTTTTTTTAACCTTTCTAAACCTATTTCTGCATCTACCTCAGTAATATCCAATCACATTCTACTATAATTTTCTAGATGAAGTTACAAAACCCCGCCTTCTCTTTTAATTTGTGTTAATTCCATCTCTTCTTTCTATATCCCATCTTCCTCATCCTCAGAAACAAAACCTTTCCCAACTGCACTCAAATTTACTCTCTCCATCCTTCTCATCCGTTCCCATCTTTCTTGAAAGAGCAGTTGACACCTCCTCCTTGGACTTCCTCATCACCCGAGAGTTCCTTGATGTTTTATAATCTGTTCTCCAGCCCTACACTAGCGATAAGATTTTGGTAGAAATTAAATGTTAATTAACTCTTGATTTGGAGTCATATCCCAAGAGCTGGAACTCCTGCTCTCTAAAGAACTAATGCCTAGCTACACAATTTATTTTTCTTCCTTTTGAAATAGGATTCTAATAAATTCGTGTCTTATAGAGTTACTGTAATGAGTAAGTGACACAGGTGCTTGACACCACACTAGTCCTATTTTAAGTGGTTGGAAGTGGTGAATCTTGCGTGTTTTCCATTGTTATTATGCTGCGAGGCCAAATCTTATGATATTCATCAGTTTTCATCTTCTTTAACTTCTCAGCACCATTTATTTCAAGATTGTACAGAGTATTTCAATATTCTCCTTACTTCTCTTCCATGACAATTACTTATCTAATTCTGCCCTTATCTCTGATGATTTTTCTTCTGTCCTCAGTGGATTCGATTCCTCCCCCACCAAACTATTGACTGTCTTTAGGAGTAAAGTCGGCTGATCCCCACCGCCTCCTACACTATTTTCCCTTGTGATCTCTCCATGAACAGAACTACTATTATCCCTGTTTTATTTGTGGTTAACTCCCAAATGTGGAAGGCCAGGTTCAGCCTCTCCCACAAACTATCTGCTGAACAAATCCTGATATGCCAGCATCTCATATCAGCAAGTTGAATCTAATCAAAGAAAAACCAAACATCTTTGCCCTCCCTTTTCCATAAGGCCTATTCCACTCTGCCTTATTTCTGTGAAAGTCATTACCAGTTCCCAGGCCTCAGGCTATGAACCTGAGAGCCATCTCTAACTCTTCTTCTAATTTATCCCCAAACTCAGAGCATTATCTTTACTTCTTAGAGAGATGATACAGAGAATTGTTACCCTGAATCCAAGCAGATGGCTGGAATAAGAAGAAAGGAAATCTTGGAAGAAAGTGTTATTTTAGAGGTTGTAATGGCTGCAAAAGAATTAAGGAAAACAAAAGTCTTATTTAACACCTACTATGTTTCAAAGAATGTATTAGGTGTCTCTTTCCCAATACAATAATGAGAAAGGCATTATTTCAAGAAAGGGAAGTTTGCAAAAATAAAGCTCTGATGATAAACTGGGAATGTCTTTGATGAGGGAAATCAAGAAGCAATGTCTATAAGGATGAGATGCCAAAGGGTCATCCAGTGGGCTGGGGCTACTCAAAGACAAGGACAGTGGAAGGAGAGAGGAACTCATAACCAGTAACATTATCTTGTAATGAGATTATTGGCAAAGTCTGGAAACCTAAGTCTTTACAAAATCCCCAAGGCCAAGATGGAAGGGGTGTATTTTAGTGTTTTACTGCACTGAGAAAGAGGTCAATGTATGTCACAGACAATGGAAAAGAACTGAAACTACCTGAGTTCCCATTTGGAATCTATCTCTTCTGTTGACATCCTCTTTGACCTAAAAAGACTTAGTGCTATGATGAAGCTGAGGCCTGAGCTAGGTGAGAGTTGACATTGATTGTCTAATTATTGTGTGTCATGGACATCTCATTTAATCTTCACAGCCACTCTCTGAATTAGTAAGTCAAGTTTCCAGATAAAGAAACTGAGATCCCATAGATGCTCAGTTATTTAATGGCTGAGCCAAATTTTTACACTGTGGACTCAAAGCCAATGGGTTAATAACTACATTATGCCACTACTGACGTCTGTTATCTCTCTATAAAACTAGCCTGAGGACTGGGACACTTTACAAGTGCAATCACTGAATCACCGGCAATCTCTGAGGAGATATGGAGGATAGGAAACTTTCAAAAAGAAGAACAAGATCACCTCAGTTTTCAAAAAGAAGAATAAGGTCAACTCTGCAAAATAGTAATTTCTAACATGACCCAATAATCAGTTGTTATGTAGATGGTTTGTGAGGACTTAAACAGGACATGGTTAATACTAGGAGCAACACAGATTCTTAAAAACAGACTATGTCAGACTAATTGCATTTCCATTTTTCTGCTGTACTCTTACAAGGGAGGGAGGGAGTCAGCAGACTGATGCATACGCACAGAGTTTCACATTGATGAGGAACGTCAGGGCTGGCTGGATGAAGTTTAAGTTCACATATAACATCCTCACCAAGATGTCACTTGGCCTTGTCATATCTACTGTATGGAACTCACTGCCTTCCATAATAACATATTTCATTTGTGAAGAGTTGAGACTATTTTGTATAACTTGGATGAGTCAGCAAATATTTTCCTATATTAAGTTGAAATCTAGTGCCATGAAGGTTTCCACCATTTAGTTTTGCTTTAAACACTTGGAGGAAATTCAGCATAGATCTGACTTTCTCTTTCCGTGGAGAGTGGTTCATACATGAACACAAATATTAGGCTCCTTACTCTCACCTCCTCCCTGTTTCTTTAATCAATCTTCCTCTAATTAGTTCAGTTCCCAACTTGCTACACAGCATGAGAACCACCTAGGGAGATTTTTCATATTTTTAAAGACCTTCTTCAAGTGTGAAATCATTCCATCAATCAGATAAAACTACAGAAACACTATATCCACCATCTAACTTTATCAATTTATAACATTCTATCATATTTGCTTCAAATCTGTTTTGTAAAACCATTGCAGACACATTAGACCCCACATTTATCCTTCTCAGGTACCCTTTACTTCCTTCCTCCCCATTATGGGTTGAATTGTATCTCAAAAAAATTTTTGTATGTTGAAGTCCTACTCCCCAGTACATCCGAATGTGATCTTCTTTGGAAATAGGGTCCTTGCAGATATAATACATTAAGATAAGGTCATAATTGAGTAGGTATAGGGACTTCTGGCTTCCAGAACTGTGAGATGATAAATTTCTGTTGTTTAAACCTTTCAGTTTATGGTACTTTGTAAAGGTAACTCTAGCACACTAATTCACTCCCCAGAGGTAATCACTATCATGGATTAAGTATTTATCACTCAAAGAGATATGTAGTAATATATTAGTCTGTTCTCACACTGCTATAAAGACATACCTGAGACTGGGTAATTTACAAAAGAAAGAGATTTAATTGACTCAACATTCTGCATGGCTGGGGTGGCCTCTTAAAATTATGGCAGAAGGCGAAGGAGGCACCTTCTCCACATAGAGGCAGGAGGGAGGGAGGGAGAGAACAAGGAAGAGCCACACTTTAAAACCATCAGTTCTCCTGAGAACTCACTCACTCTGATGAGAACAGCATGGGGGAACTGCCCCCATGATCCAATCACCTCCACCTGGTTCCTCCCTTGATGTGTGGGGAATATAATTCAAGATGAGATTTGGGTGGGGCACAGACCATATCAAGTAATATGTCTATAAACATTTGAAAGTATTATTTCCTAGTTTATATAGTTTACATAAATGTTGTGGAATTATAAAATCTCCTTCAACAACTCCTTTTTGATACAAATACAGTGCACTTTAAATGGGCTACAGAAATGCCTAAAGTTAGGATGGCCAGAGCCTGAGTGACGTTCCCGTGGATAGGCTTTTCTCAATACTTCAGTGTTCCATGAAATTACCAGCAATTGCTGTTCTCATTCATTTAAGTTCCATACTGTGTTCTAAGAATAAACCATGATTTATTTGTTAATAGTATAAGTACAGGTCAATTTTTGGGCTCTCTATTTTGCTCCATTTGCCTATTTATCTATCTTATCCCCAAGCCACTCTTTCTTGATTACTACTCTATAGACAGCCTTAAAATATGGTGGTGTATAGCCTCCTCATTCTTTTTCTGGCTGGTTGAGTATTCTAGATCCTTTTCATTCCTGTATAAATTTTTAAATCCCCTGGAAAATTATATAAAAGATGCCTAGGAGATTTTACCTAAGAGTGCATTAAATCTATAGATGACTTTGGGTTGAATAGAAATCTTAACAATATTGAGTTGTAAATCTATGAACATAATATCTCTCTTCAATTTACTTAGGTCTTCTTCCATTTCCCTCAGCAATGTTTTGAATATCTAATATAGAGATCTTTCATGTAATTTTTTTTGCTACTGTAAATGGTACAGTTTAAATTTTGTTTTCCAATTTCTGTTGCTACTATATAGAAATACAATGTTTTTGATATATATGTTATAGTTATGCTATGTAGTTATGCTTAAAAATCTCAGTATCATCCCCTTAAGATCTTCAAGCATAACTATATTTTCAACCTTAAAACCATATATATATGATTTTATATATACACACATATATGGTTTGTATGTATACGACATATATAGTTTTATATGTATTTATGGTTTATATATGCATAAACCATATATATATACATATACATATAAAAACATTGTATTTCTATATAGTAGCAATAAAAATTAGAAAATAAAATATATACATATGTATATAAATAATATATACATATATAAATATATATGTATACATATGGACTTTGTATCCTGCAACCTTGTTAAATTCACTTTTTTGGTTTTAGTAATTGATTCATGATTACTCAGCATTTTCTAATACACAGTCTGTATGTAAATATAGATAACCTAATGTTTTCTTTTCTAGCTTTAAGGCATAGGCTAGAAACTCTAGTACAATGTTGATTTAAAATTATGAGAGTGGATATTATTTCCTTATTTTCAACCTTAAAGGAAAAAACATCCATTTTTCCCCATTAAGTATAAAGTGGATTATAGATTTTTGTACATGCCCTTTAGTCATCTGAGAAAATATCCTTCTATTTCTGTCTAATGTTTCTTCCTTACTTATTGAGATGAAAATGTGATTTTTGTCCCTTATTTTCTAAATTGCATTGATTGATTTTGAACGTTTAGCCAGCATTGTATTTTTCAAAAACACACACAAATGGCATGATATATCACATCCTTTTCTATATACTGTGGATTCAATTTGTTAGTATGTTTTATAGAATTTTTTCATTTATATTCATGAAATTTTTTTTGAAATGTCTTTGTCAGGTTTATCAGGATTGTCCTGGCCTCTTGGGAAGTAATCCATTTCACTTATTTTTTAAACAATCTGTGTAAAGTTAGTATTATTTCCTCCTTAGATATTTGAGGGAGTTTACCATTAAAGCCAACTGGAACTGGAGTCTTTTTTGGTGAGATTTTAAATTACAAACTTTATTTCAATATGAGACTATAGAGAATTTCCATTGCTTTTCGGGTACATTTTGCAAATACCTGTTTTAAAAAAGAATTTATTTAAACCATGGCACATGAATACCTATGTAACGAACCTGCATGTTCTGCACATGTATCCCAGAACTTAAAGTAAAAAAAAAAAAAAAGTTTATGGTAGGAATTAACACTTAATTGCTATTTAAAACCCATGTGACATTTTCTTTACTACAAGTTATTTAAGTGGTAAGATTATTAAATTTTTAGTTTAATACAATAAAAGAATTCATTTATTTTAATTGGCCTGATTTCTTGTATAAAAATTGTTCCTAACACTTTCTTATTTTTCTTTTAACACTGAAAGACCTTTGTATTGCTTTTATTCTTTTATTCATAATATGGTGATTTCTGTTCTTTGTTTTCTTATTACATCCACCAAGAGGATTGTCAATTTTATTAACTTTTTCAAAGAAACAAGTTTAAATTTTATTTATTCTCTCAATCTTGTGTTCATTTCCTCTGTCATTTATATCTGCTTTTTTTTTTACTTTCTCTTCTTTACTGCATTTGAGTTCAATTAGCTCTTTTTTCTGCTTCTTGTGATGAAAGTTTATATCATTTATTTTAAACCCTTTATTTCTATCCTAATATAAGCACTTAAGGTTACCAGTTTCTCTTTAAACAGTACTTTAGATGACTCTCATACACTTTTATCTTATTGTGTTTTCAATATCATTTAGGTTAAAATATTTCCGAATTTCCAAATTTGACCCATGAGTAATTTAATACTATGTAGCTAATTTCCAAATATGTGAGGACTTTTCAAATGTCTTGTTAGTGATTTCCAATATAATGCTAATGTGGTCAGAGAGCATACTCCATATAATTTCATTTCTTTGAAATATATTGAAATTTGTTTTATGGCCCAAAATGTGATTTATCATGGTGAATATTTCATATGTCCTATAAAAGAGTATGTTTCTGTGGTTGTTGGCTGGTCATTCTCATAAGTATAAACCATAAAGACCTGGTTGATAGTATTGCTTAAATCATTTACAGACTTACTGATTTTTGTCTAGTTCTATCAATTCCTGAGGGAATTGTACTGAGATCTCCAAGTATAACTGTAGCTTTGTTTATGTCTCTTTTTGTGTCTAAGAGTTTGCTTCCCACACTCAGATGTGCTGTATTAGATATACATGCACTTAGGATTATATCTTCTTGACAATTTTATCATTAAAAAATAGTATTGTTATCTGAAGTAATGCTTGTCTTTAAGTCTATTTTGTTGCTATTCATATAGCCACTTCTGTTTTCCTGTGATTACTATTTGCATATTTTAGCTTGTCTGTCCTTTTTGTTTAACCTAGCCATGCCTGTATGTTTAAAGTGAATCTCTTGCAAACAACATATAGTTGAGTTTTGCTTCTTTAAAATAAAGTCTTATAATTTTTGTCTTTTAAGTAAATGCCTTTATATTTAATAAAATGACTGTATGGGTGAGTCTTCTAATGTTTTGTTTGTTTTCTTTTGTCTCAGAAGTTCACTGTTTCTTTTTTTCTCTCTTTCACATCTCCTTTTGGATTCAATTTGTATTTTATAATATGCTCTTATCTTCCCTTTTGAATTTTTAGAACACCATATATTAGTTTTCAGTAGTTGCTCTAAGGATTATATTTGTCTTTAGCACAATACAATCTATATTGAATTTATAATATAATACTTCTCACATAAGAAACTAACAAAAATATCATTTCATTTACTTTCTCCTATCCTTTGTGTTACTATTGTCATGTATTTTTCCACATGTTATAAACCATATAATACATTTTTGTTAGTTTTATTATTCTTGCTTAAAGAGAAATTAATAATTGATAGAAGAGCATCTTTTATATATTTCCATGTATTTATTAGGTATCTTACTCTTCATTTCTTCCTAAATATCCAGATTTCCATCTGTTAACATTTGTCTTTCACTTGCATAATTTCCTTAAACATTCTTTGAAGCATAGGTCTACTATTGAAATGTTCTCTCAGTTTTGGTTACCTGAAAAATGTTCTTATCTTGCTTTTATTCACAGGCTATAATGGCTATATATAGAATTCTATGTTAATCTTGCTGTTGTTTCCTCAGCATTGTAGAGATATTATTGTTCCATTGTCTTCTGGTTTACATTGTTTTTGCAAAAAGTCTGAAATAATTATTATTCTTCCTATGTATCTAATTTGTTTATTTTTTTCCTCTGGATGCTTTCAATTTTCTCTTTAGTTTTTATCAATTGTATTATGATGCTCCTAAAAATGACTTTTTTTGTTTTGTTTTGTTTTGTTTTTTGTGTTTTGTTTTGTTTTTTGTTTTTTGTTTTTTGTTTTTGGTCTGGGTTTATCTGAGCTTCTTGAATCTGCAGATTGACATTTTAAGTCAAATTTGGAAATAACTTCATCTGTTATCCTTCCATCCTTTTTTCTTATCATATCCAATCTCTCTCCTTATTTCAATTATAAATATGTTAGGTCACTTGATATTGGACCACAGGTCACTGAAGCTCTCTTCATATGTTTTCGGTCTCTTCCTCTCCTTCTCCTTCTCCTCCATCTCAGTGTTTCCATTTGGGTAGTTTCCATGGAACTCTATGTTAATTCACTTCTTTTTTTCTTAGCGCAGTTTCCAATCCATGCTGTTAAGGCCATCCAGGGAAATTTCTGTTTCTGCTATTTTATTATTATGTTATAGAAATTTTATCTTGTTCTTTTTGATAGTTTTCATTTATCAGCTGATAGTTGCCATCTGTTCATTCATTAGGTTGACATTTTCCTTTCAAATTGGAACTTCAACTTTGGTTCATTAGCATCCCAACATCTCTCAATACTATGTGTCCTCTGGATTCTTCATTCATCTCACAGTCCCTAGCAACTATGTTCTGCTTGGCCTCACGGAGTCTTATCTGCCCATACAGAGCTTCGTATGTCACTCAAAAGTCCAGGGAATCCCTATGCTGGTATATAGAACTCCTTCTGTGTGAAGTTCCCCTCTCTCTAGTGCTTCAGCCAACAAATTCAGTTACTAACGTTGCTCCAGACTTTGTCTGTTTCCTCTGCCCAGTATTGGTTCTGCGTTTTTGCATCACAGGTTGGAAAGTGTTCCCAGGCAAACAATTGGGTTGAATGCGGGGTTCACTTAATGTGTCTCCCTTCTTTTAAGGAGCACAGCTTGCATTAACTGTAGAGTCTAATATCTGAAAATAGTTGCTTCATGTATTTTTCTTACTTTCATTAGTGGACAACTGTGTCTAAAACTCATTAATTCATCATGGCTGCAACTGTGGACATCTAATTTAGCATTTTATTGATAGTAGCGTAGCTAAATGGTATCTATAGCTATCCCATTTCATTCAGATTTTATTGTAGTAGATTTCTTTAATTTGGTATTCCAAAGACAATATGATCCTTAAGCTCCCAAATACTATTGTATAGAACAAATGTTCATCAAATGGTTGTAAAATGTATTAATGAACAAAAGTAAATGTAATTTTGTTTTATTATTTCTAAAAGCTTTTCACCTTTCATTATTTTCCAAGTGAGTTTACATTTTTAGATTTGCTTTTTCCTTACCTTAGTCTGTGTCTGTTCTGTTTCAACACTTACGGAGTTTCCAGTCTAAAGACATAAAGGAGCCAGTAAAAATAATACAAATATAGTCTGTATCAGTTGGGCCACTGAATGAGATCTTTTCTTTAAATAATAATATTTTTAAAGTATTTGTAAGATAATCTGATCACCTAACACAGTGAACACTAAACATAAATGAATACTTAACAAATGCACATAAAATTAATCTTTTGCTGTAATTTTAGTTTTAAAACTTAGTTATTGGAAAAGGCAGAAGCTCACTAAGGAAAATCAAAGCTTTGTTTTACTTGTGTTTTGTTTGCTACATGGAAATTGTCACAATAAGAAAATATTTATGAGATTAAATTGACTTAAGAGCAAAGATCCATTGTTTTTTAAGTACCTTATCAAATTGTTTTCAGAATATAGACTGGGAATATACTCTGAAAAAAATCCAAGTATTTAAACCTACAGTAATTTATGTTGATTTCTGTTGCCAGAATTGCTGCTCAATGCTCAACATTACATCCTGTGTTGAGGTGGGTAAGGTAATGAAGCATTAAGTCTGGCCTGGGCTGAAGAACAGGCCCCGTCTTGGCTGTGTGCCCATGAATGAACATACGTCAGGGCACAGCCAAACTGGCAGTGTCTGGCATTACTTCCTGGCGGTCGCCACAGCTGACCTTTTTTTTTTTTTTTTTTTTTTTTTTTTTTTTGTAGTACTGTGAATGCGTGCATGTTCCAATAACTCAGCTTAAGTTATGCCTTGGAGATGCAAGACAGATCTTTGGTTTGTCTCTAGCTGAGCTCTCCCTTCAAAATTTCTGGAATGCTTTAGAATGAAAACTTAGACATAACTTGAGACACATCTTTTATTAGGACCCAACCATCAGTTGGTCGAATATAATGAACTTTCTCCTACAGAGAGTAAATGGTTTTTCAACTCTCACTAGCACATTTACCAGTCTGATGAGATATGTTTTAAATTTTCCAGGACAGGAGACCTCTATCTATCAGGCAGCTGTCCTACCATGAAACTTACTAAACTCACAGCCTCTCAGAGAGGTTCTCATAAACTGACCTACTTTTTTCAGTCATTTTACAGAAATACTAATGTTTAGGTGGTGACTTCTTATTGTCATCTAGGTGGACATTTATAAATACCCTTTCAATTGTAGGGCAAGACCAGAAGAGATTAAAGTTGATCAGCTACCAGCATATTCCTAAATGTAAAGAAAACCTTTATATTGAAAAGGTAAGACATGGCAGCCCGATAGGCAGAAGAAAAATGAGTCTTTTGGGAACCAAAGGATCCAGAAGGTTTCATGTCTTCTTTTCTCCTCCACAGATGGATACAAACACAATTGTAAAGAAAACTGATTTCCAGTGGCACCTGTCTCCTACTTCCAGGCCCTTTCCTCCTACAGTGGTTCTGTTTCCCAACTATCTCTTCCATCTTCCCTTCAGGAACCTCTGTATTGCCATGCTCCCTTATCTTTTATCAAAACTTTATCTTAGACAAGGTTGTTATATCAGTCATTCACACCTTAGTATAAACTAAATTAGATGTCTTATCTTGATAATTACCTTGTATATCACCTTCCTCTACTAAAAGAAATTTCTAATATCAGAGTATAAAGAGTTATTCAAGATAAAGGAGGAATTTCTTAGCATCATTGAACCTGAAAACTTACTCTGCTAATATGTAAGACCATCTCTGAACTACCCTAACCATTTACTCTTGTATTTAATCTCTTGGCCAACAATTAAGATAAAATTAATTCTGGAACAACAGTCTTGAGCATGATGAATATGATATTTGTTATGGGGATTCAGAGGAGAAAGATATCCCTTCTGGTTGAAAAAATCCTGGAATTCTTTACAGAGGAAGTAGGGTTAGTACTGAGCCTTGCTAGAATCTTCCTCTATTTCTGCAGCTGTAAATTGTTTGTGATGAGATTTGACTAGAACAAGATGCATAGAAGAACCTGACCAAGATGCTCTGCTGGTTGACTGCTGGAGTTTGGACTTTGTAAGGAAGATAGAATCACAGGTAAATTCAGGCCACACGGCGTCATTTTTAGAGGCCATCTTCAAAATATCCAGCTAAGTGCATATTTTTCTCCTATTGTCCCATGTCCATCAATCAACATTTCTTTTGGGGTAAATCCCCTTAAGGCTACCTCTGGGGAACTGGGAGAAGCTGTGTAGCCTTCTCTTATTGATCCATCACTAGACTAGATACCATAGCTGATGGGCAGACAATATCCTGAGAGATGCTAAGAGTTGGGAAAAGTAAATAAATCAACAAAGAGACACATGATGGCAATGTAAAAACTAGGGCAGACAACGTACACACATCTATTTATCATATTTTTATTGAATGCCTCTATGCTTCATGCTGATGTGATAGTATCTGCTGTGGGTTGAACTGTCATGGGTTCTACAAAATTCATATGTTGAAAGTCTAACCCCCCGTACCTCAGAATGTGACCAATTTAGAAATGGGGCCATTACAGATGTGATTAGTTCAGATGAGGTCTTACAACAGGCCCCTAATTCAGTATGACAGGTATCCTTATAAAAAGGGAGAATTTGATTTACATTTCTCTAATGATCAGTGACGATGAGCATTTTTTCATGTTTGTTGGCTGTATAAATGTCTTCTTTTGAAAAGTATCTGTTCATATCCCTCGCCCACTTTTTGATGGGGTTGTTTTTTCTTGCAAATTTGTTTTAGTTCTTTGTAGATTCTGGATATCAGCCCTTTGTCAGATGGGTAGCTTGCAAAAAGTTTTTCCCATTCTGTAGGTTACCAGTTCGCTCGGATAATTGTTTCTTTTGCTGTGCAGAAGCGCTTAAGTTTAATTAGATCCATTTGTCTATTTTGCTTTTGTTGCCATTGCTTTTGGTGTTTTAGTCATGAAGTCCTTTGCCTATGTCTGTGTCCTGAATGGTATGTTTTCTTCCTGGGCTTTTGTGGTATTAGGTTTTATGTTTAAATCTTTAATCCATTTGGAGTTAATTTTTGTATAAGGTATAAGGAATGGGTCCAGTTTCAACTTTCTGCACATGGTTAGCCAGTTTTCCCAATACCATAGAGATGCCATCTCATGCCAGTTAGATTGACGATCATTAAAAAATCTGGAGACAACAGATGCTGGAGATGATGTGGAGAAATAGATATGCTTTTACACTGTTGGTGGCAGTGCAAATTAGGGCAACCATTTGTGGAAGACAGTGTGGCAATTCCTCAAGGATCTAAAAATAGAAATGCCATTTGACCCAGCAATTCCATTACTGGGTGTATACCCAAAAGATTATAAATCGTTCTATTATAAAGACACATGCACATGTATGCTTACTGTGGCACTGCTCACAATAGCAAAGACTTGGAACCAACCCAAATGCCCATCAAGGATAGACTGGGTAAAGAAAATGCGGCACATATACACAATGGAATACTATGCAGCCATAAAAAAGGATGATTTCATGTCCTTTGCAGGGACATGGATGAAGCTGGAAACCATCATTCTCCGCAAACTGACACAAGAACAGAAAACCAGACACTGAATGTTCTCACTCATAAGTGGGTGTTGAATGACGTGGACACAGGGAGGGGAACATCACACACTGCGGTCTGTTGGGGGTTGGAGGGCTAGGAGAGCGATAGCAGGGCATGGAGACGTTGGAGAGGGATAACATCAGGAGAAATACCTAATGTAGATGACGGGGGAATGGATGCAGCAAACCACCATGGCATGTATATACCTATGTAACAATCCTGCAAGATCTGCACATGTACCCCAGAACTTAAAGTATAATTAAAAAGGGTGGGAAATTTGAACACAAAAACACACTCAGGGAGAATGCCATGTGAATACAAAGACAGAGACAGGGCGATGCATCTAGAATCTAAGAAACACCAAGGTTTGCTGGCAACCCCCAGAAGCTAAGCGAGAGCCTGGAGCACATTCTCCCTCACAGCCTTAGAAGGAACCAACCCTCTAATCCTTTAATATCAGACTTCTGACCTCAACACAATACATTTCCTTTTTTAAGCCTCCTAGTTTGTGGTGTGGCAGCCCCAGGAAACTAATCCAGCATCAAATAAAGTACAGTTTTTCTCCTCGGGCACTTATAGACTGGAGAGAGCCAGGAGACCTTTGGTTGGGGCTGGAGGAGAGCAGGGAGGTAACTCCACTGTGTGGTATGAGCATGAAAGAGTTGGGGAGGGGGTACCCTGAGGGCCATTTCTGGAAGGTACGGGGGAAGAGCACTGGCTGAAGTGTGAAGAGGGCTGAGCTTAGTTCCAGCTCTGCCACTGTCTGGGTGACCTTGAGAAGTCACTACTTCTTGGAACTACAATTTCCTAAAGTAGTAGATAAAAGGCTCCTAAATTAGTGCATTGAAGGTTAGGATGAATGAGGTCATTTCTAAGTTTCTCCAGCTCTACTATTTGTTTGGCTCTGTGTCTGCCCCAGGACACTGCTTAAGTTGAGGAGGTTCAAATCAAAGGCAAGTTTCCAAAATAATTTCTGAAGCTTTTTGAAAAGTCACCAAGGGCCAGCTCTCAGCATATTTTGTGTATGAACATTTCATTGTTCATTGGCTTCATTTTATTAATCTGTTTTGTCGTCTCTGGCTCTGCACGTAACTGAAATTGCTCACTCCATGAGGCTGGGTCTATGGATGTAAAATTCTATGTAAAGAGCATGCAGAACAGCACCCCATGAACCTAAATGTCTTGTAAAGGCCTCTCTGTTGATTCGTTTCAAGAATGCTTTCAGAATATCACCTGGTTGGTATTTCTAAGACTTTTGTGTTGCTCAAGATCACCCTTGAAAATTACAACTCTCTAGCCCACCACCCAGCACTCTCAGATACTTACAGCCTGGAGAGAGCCAGGAGAACTTTGATCAGGGCTGGAGGAGAGCAGGGAGGTAACTCCCCCACGTGGTATGAGCGTGCAGGAGTTGGGGAAGGGGTACCCTGAGGGCCATTTCTGGAAGGTATGGGGGAAGAGCACTGGATGAAGAGTGAAGAGGGCCGAGCTTAGTTCCAGCTTTGTCAACCTCTGGGTGACCTTGGGAAGTCACCACTTCTCGGAACTACAGTTTCCTAAAGTAGTAGATGAAAGGGTATCTACTTCTCCAGAACATTATCACCCTCTGGCCCATTATATACTGTATCATGTGTGATACTCACTTTCTGTCTCCCTTGCTGATAAGGTCAGCTCCAGAAAGGTAGGACTTTTTAGCTGCTTTGATCACTGACGTATCCTCAGTGAGAAATGACTGCTATGATTTGAATATCCCCTCCAAAACTCCTGTTGAAACTTAATTCCAAGTGTGGTAGTATTAAGAAGTGGGACCTTCAAGAGGTGATTGGGTCATGAAGGCTCTGCACTCATGAGTGGATTAGTCCATCCACGGATTAATAGATTGATGGGTTAATGAATTAATGGCTTATTGTGGGAGTGCAACTGGTAGCTCTCTATGAAGGGGAAGAGGGACCAGAGCAAGTAGGTGAGCACCCTCAGCTCCATGGCCATGTGATGCTCTGTGCCACCTCAGTACTCTATAGGGTCCCCTTCAGCAAGAAGGCCCTTACCAGAGGTGGCCGCTTGACCTTGGACTTCTCAACCTCTATAACTGCAAAAAATAAATTCCTTTTCTTTATAAACCAGTTTCAGGTATTCTGTTATAAGCAACAGAAGATGGACTAAGATAATGACTAAGAGGATCCCTTAAACAGACATCTGCCACTGGAAGAAGTCACAGCCCCCTGGCACCCAGCCTAGGACTTGGCATGTGGTAAATGCTCATTGAGTGTTTTTTGAGTGAATACATGATTGCCTGTAACACCACACAGATTTACAGTCTTCACTGAGAGTTCCATGTGTACTGACATGGATTAAATGATTGAGAAAGTGAAAAGCCTTAATCAAGTTCATGTGAATTAGAGGTGGGAACTTACATTCTCTGTCTTGGTAACCAACCTGCACAGTCTTACAAAGCAGAACGCTAGAAACACCTTGGTAGAAATTAAGCACAGAAAGAACTACTAAAGAGGATTTGGGCTGAGGGATCTTGGCCCTAGTAGAACGTGGGGGCAGAATTCTAAGATGGTCCCCCAGATATCCTCTCTTGGTATATACAAGCCCTATAAAATCCCTTCCTCCAAGTATCAGCAGAACTTGCAAATATGATGAGGTATCAGTCCTGAAGTTATATTATATTATATACAAAAGGCAGATTATTTGGGATGAGCCTAATTCATCAGATGAGGTCTTTAAGAGTGTTTATTCCAACTGGTTGCAGAGAAGAAAATCAGAGAGATGTGTTCTTGTTGGCCTGAAAGAAGTAACTACCATGTGGTGAACCGCCTACAGGGGCCATGTGGCAGAGAACTGCAGGCAGCCTTCAGAAGCCAAGAGCCTTCTTGGGCCAACATCTAGCAAGGAAATAAGGACCTCTGCCATACAAACACAAAAAAATGAAGTCCACCAACAAACAGTGAACTTGGAGAAGGATCCTGCGCCTCAGATGAGAACCATAGCACCTTCCTTCAGATGAGAACTGTACGGTAGTGTGTTCAACATCTTAATTGTGGTCTGTGAAACCAAGAGCAGAAAGCCCTGCCACACCCAGCCTGGACTTCGTACCTACAGCAACTGTGAGCTCATTAATACAGGTTGTTTGCAGCCACTAAGTTTAGGTCGTTTGTTATGAGGCAATAGAAAATCAATACATACAGTGAGCTAGCTGAGTTCACTTCTTAATCGTTAAAAAGACGAACAAATAAAGGTTACCAAGGGCTGCTGGGGGTAGGAGGAGCTTTTGTTTAATAGATACAGAGTTTCTATTGGCATCAATGAAAAAGTTTTGGGTATAGATAGTGATGATGGATACACAGCACTGTCAATATACTTTAATGACACTGGGTTGTAAACTTATGAATAGTTAAAATGATAAATAGTATGCTATATATGTATCACTTTTTTTAAGGGGAAAATGAATAAATAAAATAAAAAGAATGTTAGATCGTTCTTTTTCTTTGATTACGGCCAAGGATAGTCTTCTCAGATCCCTAAACTCAGTTCTATTCAAAATTAATTCTAATTGACTCAAAATATCCTTCAACTTAAAAATAAATTTTATTTTTAAAATATTAAAAATAAGTTCTCTATCAAACAAATGTTGAGTTTTGTTGACTCATGTAGTAGGGGCATTAGAAAAATCAATATAATTGGTAAGAGAGAAAAATAGGTTGAATCCTATGAATCATCTTGAACTTTGACAGACAGGAAGGGTGAAGAGACAGAGTTACATGCCCTGGAAAGATGAGAATGGGTCAGGTCAGAAGAGTAGCACTCATAAGGCAAGACGGAAAACCTTCGGCATTTTACCTAAGCCCTATGGCTGCTCAGGGCAGACCTAAGCAGGACAAAGAGCCCACGAAGGCAGGTGGAGGGCAGGACCCAGGCAGGAGGTAGAGAACACCAGCCAAACTGTAGGAAAGCAGAGGGGAGAGTCCAGCAATGACCAGGAAGCTTTTTGTCTGGGGCCATGAACCTGGGACCTTGTCTCCTTCAGTTCTCACAGTAGCGTTAGGAGATGGGGGAGGAAAGAGCTCAGCTCAGAGAGGGTAATAACCTGTCCCTTGTCACACAGCCAGTGAGCTGGTTATGGGTTTTAACTTAGGCTCATCTGACTCCAAGACTTGTGCTTTCAATTTAGGACGACCCAACTCTCCGTTCATTATGATCCTATGAGAAGGAACTTCGTAGAGATGGGCCACAGTTTCTCTATGTGGCCTTTCTTTCCGATAGTCTGGAAGTGGCACTCTATGCCAGAGGTAGAAAGGAAGCAGGCATCTGTCTGTCAAAAGGAGAAACTGGGGGCAGACACTTGATGACCTACAGAAATCTAAGAAAAAACCCAACACTCAAGTGTATGTTCTAATAAAGTAAAAGATGAAAGGCCTATGACAAACAGAATAGAAAACTTCAAAATAATAGAATGAAACTGATTTGTTTGGTGTGAGGTCTTGTTTAGTGAACATCATTTATAACCCTCACTAAAGATTAAGAAGCAAAACTAACACACTACACAGTCGTCCACAGAAAATATTCTGGGCAGAACACGGCATTGCTTCTCAAAACATTTCAGAGTATGCATTTTCACCAGGTGCTCCCTTAACATTTTAAATCTTCTTTCCCCGCGGTATCTCTTACTTAAAAAATAAAATAAAATAATGAAAGCTGTCTCTCACTTACACAACACTCCAAATATTTTGAGTACTCACAGTACCAAAATATATATATCAAATATATAAACACATTTGTAACCCTAGTTCTGCAAAGGTCCTTTATCTCTCAGATATTTTGCAATGGTTTCCATAACCTGGGATACTGCTTGTAAAATTTATCTTGACAAGGTAACAGATTTTCCCAAAGACTGGCCAAGAATAATTTTAAAGGAAAAAAAATGGCTTAACCTAGTTTTCTTGTTCAGGAAAAGACAGAATATACATTTATATCCTTCAGAAGTAAGTAATCCAACTTTCTTTCCAACATGAGTTTAAACATGTTTGGAAGAAGAAAAATAACTAACTTATTAAGTATGACATTTTATTTTGGTTTGATTGCTCCAGAATTACTTAAAGATAGGGAAGATAGACAACCCCCAAAATGTAAATTCTTGAACAATCATAAAAGTAAAAATACTGTGTTATTTATTTCAAAAATAACAAGTCTAATTGGGAATTGACATATTAAGAATGACACTTTCTATGTCTGGAATTTTTGGAGAAAAAGTTACTATAGATTAGATAATGTTTGAATAATGAAAACCTGATTCTTAGCAGAAAAATCTCTTTTGCTTTGAAGTATTTTAACTTAAATGCTTCTAAAATCTGCCTTTAAAAAAGTATGCTGTATATATCAATTATTGTTTTGAGGTCCAATGAACAAATAAATCTGATGCTATTGACCCAAGTAGGCCTTACATCACCCATTCACAGAATGTCCCCTAAAGACCCCAGGTCTCAAACTTGTACTAGTCCAATTTGTTTTCATACTTAACCTTTTCCTTTGTGTTCTCTGGTTTATCATGAGAAGCAAGACTGTGGAGTAAACATTTCCTTACCTAAGAAGGAGTTCAGGGCTAAAAGGAGACTTTGCCCTTCTGCAGTGCATGGTTTTTTTGTTTTTTTTGTTTTTTTTCAAGAATGCTTGAGTTTTCACTTAGGTTTGTCCCACCTCCAAGTCTCAGCTGCTCTGGGGTTGAGACTGCCATACATTTGATACTGGATAGAAAGGAAGAAGGAATAGGGCAGAATGAAGATTTTCACTTTGCTCTTTAAAAGGGGTTTATCTCTATTCTGTACATGCTGTTCTTCAAATGTCTAGAGGCCATTCACACAAAAATGAATGTTCATAGAAAAATGTTGCCTCTGACAAACAGTTCCAAGCAAATTCCATCAAAAGTAGTAAGATGGTACATCATCAAGGTAGAATAAACTTCATAGCTGTGTGGAAAGCTGCTGTAGACACACAGTGGCGTCCAATCAATTGACTTTCTGTGGAATGGAACGACTTTCTACAGGGATCAGGAGTAGAAAATAGGGATGGAAAATGAAAGTCCAAGAAGAAAGGCTGTTCCCTGTAGCCAAAGGTGGAAAAGAAACCAGATTGTCCCCTACAACATTAGTCAGTGATTCAGTGCAAATCCTACGAAGGCTTGAGTTCATTTTGACTATTGTGCGGATACTCAAATGGCTAAGATGAAAAAGTCTCCATCTTTAGCAATATTTTCAATTTGAGATCTGATTAAAAGGCAATGATAGAGTCAGCAAGGGCTGTTAAGACCTCTGGAAAAGGTAACGATGTCAGAAATATTATGAGCTTTTAACAGCAATGGAGCAAGATTGCCCAACACACAGACTAAGTATAAATATGAGTCACAAGCCAATCAGAAAGAAAAAGAGCAGGAATAGAAGAAATTGTTTAAGAATAGAATACATACTTTTTAAAAATTATAGTTGGCATGGAAAACAGCAGCAATTTGCTGGACGTCCTTACACTCACTTTGCAGGTCACTGGTGTTTTACTTTCGGATTATAGGCAGGCATTACAGGGACGATGGTCATTTTTGTGTGAATGGCCTCTAGACATTTGAAGAACAGCATGTTCAGAAGGCAGGGAGATAAAACTGCAGGAGTGAGTAGATCACAACCAGCACCAGAGTTAAGGTGAAGAGAGCCAGGCACTCTCCCTGGACACAAAATGTAAAGAGGCAACAAAACAATGCAGGAATCAAAATCAATCATGTCTTAATGCAATATTTTTTTAAGATCCAAAATCAATGCTAAAAGTCATGATAAATAAAATATCAAAATTTTAAATGAAGACAGAATCAGCGTCCCTGAGACTTAGGCATGAACAGGCTCAGCTCAGTACTGTTACAGATCCTGTCATTATTTAGACTTTGATAGTTTGTTCATCATAGATTTTTCTGCATTCATTTTGATTTTAAAAATATATAGCATTAAAATATTATTTATTCTGATTACAAGGGTTTTTTTTATGTCCCCTTAAATGATATGCCTGAAGTGAACATGTCACTGACCTCGCTCTAAAGAGATTTAGAGAAAACCCCATGGATAACTGCTCAAGGCAGACAGAATGCCAGAGAGATGGTAATTGGCCATCTGTAAAAGCCACCAAGACACCTGTGATTATTTCTAAAGTCTTCCCACTTGAGTATTCTGAAATTAGCTCTAAATACTTACTTTTTAATTCAGGAAAGAAAAACAAGAAAACGTTGGCAAAAGGCATACAGTTAAAATAATGTGGAGAAGGATTTCTAAGTTAATACCTTGACTTCCATTTCAAGAGCAATATTTTAAGTTTTCAAACAGACCTTTTCCATCTCTGACATTCCTAGATTCTAGCATGTCGTGAACTCATTGTTAGATACTCAACTTTCTAAATACACAGAGACTAAGCTTCATTATATATTCTGCTTTTAAATCAAAGAAGAATGATTATTTTAAAACAGCATAAAACTAGCATTGTTTTTACCTTTGTTTCTAAGTGCCGAAAATGAGGAAATGTCCTTTAAAATAAAAACAAATTTTCTAGCCACGGGAAGAAGACAAAATTCAAGTATATAAATTCTACCTATAAATATTTTGGCTGATTGTTCTAGGACGTGAAGTCTTAATAGATTAGAAGTATTTTACACAATGCTCAGCATTAATATATATAAACAGATAAAATGTGCAAAATTTCTAAAATTGCCTGGTTGCTAAAGTGTTAAAGTATGTCTAATGGAAGCATAGCTGGGAGTTCCGCTGAAGATTTCTCTATATGGTCTCACTTTGCAGCATAGGAAAGAGTGCTCTGCCACCTATTGGCCTTCCTTGTGAAATAGATTTAATCATACCTGGTAGCAAGGATTTACCTGGCCCTGGACTTCGAGAAAGCCTTGCCTTAGCAAACTGCAAGCAACTCCATCTGGTCCTCTCCTAGGCTTTTGATCAAGACTGGGTCCACCATGGAAAATAGCAGGACTCCCACTGTCACCTCTGTGGGCCCACTCTGAGAGGCAGCAGATTACTCCCCTCAATTGCACTTAAGAGGGGCATGTATTCACAGCACAGGGTGCCAGAGGCTGCCCAACAAATGCTTGCTGGCCCCACCTGGATACAGCCAGGAATTTGGGCTGAAATAATCTCTCACTCTGTGTGCATGCCCTGAGCACACCAAAAAAGGATGCCCTCCCCTCAGGTGTTTGGAGGACCAGAACGGCAAAGAAATATAGTAATTTAGCTCATCACTGGGTCCAACCCATGGAATTCTATGAATGCGCATGAGTTTACCTTGACCAGGTATCTTGACCTGGAATTCCTTGAAATAACTGGAATGAGAAGAACCTGGTTATGGAAACATCTAGGACAAAGTGATGGCTCTACTTTATTTTCTTTTTTTGCGACAGGGTCTCACTCTGTCACACACTCTGGAGTACGGTGGTGCAATCACGGCTCACTACAGCCTCAAACTACTGGCCTCAAGTGATCCTCTCACCTTGGCCTCTCAAAATCCTGGAGTGACAGTCATAAGCCACTGTGCCTGGCCAATGATAATTCTTGATTTTCTTTTCTTGCTTATTAAATAGCACCAACCACTAAACTTTAACAGATTGGGTCAAGTAATCAATACTATTTGTTTTTGTGTGTGTGTGTTTTTTTTTTGTTTTCATTGCATTTTAGGTTTTGGGGTACATGTGAAGAACATGCAAGATTGTTGCATAGGTACACACGTGGCAGTGTGATTTGCTGCCTTCCTCCCCTTCACCTATATCTGGCATTTCTCCACATGCTATCTCTCCCCAACTCCCCACCCCCAACTGTCCCTCCCCTATTTCCCCCCAACAGACCCCAGTGTGTAGTGCTCCCCTCCCTCTGTCCATGTGTTCTCATTGTTCAACACCCACCTGTGAGAGCATGCGGTGTTTGATTTTCTGTTCTTGTGTCAGTTTGCTGAGAATGATGGTTTTCAGGTTCATCCATGTCCCTACAAAGGACACGAACTCATCGTTTTTGATGGCTGCATAATATTCCATGGTGTGTATGTGCCACATTTTCCCTGTCCAGTCTATCATCGATGGGCATTTGGGTTGGTTCCAGGTCTTAGCTATTGTAAACTGTGCTGCAATGAACATTCGTCTGCATGTGTCCCTATAGTAGAATGATTTATAATCCTTTGGATATATACCCAGTAATGGAATTGCTGGGTCAAATGGAATTTCTATTTCTAGGTCCTTGAGGAATCGCCACACTGTCTTCCACAATGGTCGAACTAATTTGTGTTTTTAGCAGGGAAATGTCTA